>JAHIAM010016282.1:0-14441 GCA_021605205.1 Aegilops longissima
ACCTACACAAGTAAAGCTTATGGAGGAGCTCGGTGAGGATAGTGGCACAAAATTTAATGCAAAATGTTAGCAAGAGTCAATAATGTTGAAAGAGATTCACAAATTCATAAGCGAAACAAGTAGACCAATAGCAATATGAGGCACGGAAACACACACGGATAGATAAATGGGGCCGTGCAACCAAGGAATGAGCTCAAAATGTGGAATCCACCAAAGCGCTTCGTGTTGCACAACTCAAGAGAGCGCTAGCACGATTGCTCAATAGGCGGATCGACACTTGTGCACAACCTATAAGATGCAAAATGGATAAATTTATATCCCAAGTATGCTATGTATGTATGGTTCGGTGTTTCTTTCAAGATGATCCAAGATGATCGGATATGACAATCTTATATGCAATATGGTATGATGCTATGGCACTTGCTTACAAGCTCTTTGCTCTCTTTCTTTCTTTGCTTAAAAGCTTATTCTCTTTTTTTTCTATGGCCACTTTTGCACAATGCACAAACCAAGATAGCAATTGTGTATATCACGGGAACAAACTTGAGACACAATGGATGATATGATTCCAATATGATATGGTATGGTATGTAATGGAAGGTATGATCACTAATGTGCACAAGTAACGTTGCGGCAATACTCAAATGGTTAGTCTCGATAGGCAAATGCTTGCAAAAGTAAGGCTAAGGGTAAACAATGCAATGGCAAGGGAATATACAATGGAGGACCACGATACCAAGATGATATGGAGGTTACCGTCCGGCGATGATGAGTAGCGGTGTTCTTGATGTAGATACCAAGATGATGGAGACTCGTCCCTAAGTGGCGAAACACCTTAGGAAGCGGAAAAACCGCGAACTCAAAATCTCAAGCGTCAAATGTCAAAATGGTGGTAGCGGGAATGCGGTGGTGGTTTGCACTTGGCAATGCGGAAGTGGAATGGTGGGTTATGCGAGTCAATGTTGTAGTTGCCGTCCCTAAGTGGCGAAACACCTTAGGAGACACAAACCACAACTCACATAAGCTCAAACAAAATTGGGTTAGGTTGGGTTGTTGGAAGTGTATGGTGGGCAGGGCTATGTGGAAATGGTGGTAGTGGTTGATGAAGAGGCAATCGTCCCTAAGTAGCCGAAACACCTTAGGAGACTCAAATCACTACTCAAGCAACCGCTAATGCTATGGGGAACAAAATGGGTTAGGTTGCGGAAGTCGGTGGTGGCTATGCGGATGATATGGTGGAAGGCCTAGGCAAACTTGCCAAATTTTCAAAAATTTGATGGAGTCAAATTGTGTTGGTGGTATTTTTGTTGGAAGGGGGATGTCAATAGCTTCAAAACGAGCTAAAGAACGTCAAAATCGGAGTTTGGATGAATTAGTTATGGACAAAACAAAAATCAGCCGAAGTCTGAAACTACAGGTTACGGACGTCCGGAAATGGTCGGACATCCGTAAATTCAGTTCAGGTTAGGGGTTCGATCGTCCGGAAAAGGTCGGACGTCCGGTCGTTCAGGAGCTCGGACGTTCGTAAAACTCCGGTCGTCCGGTGGGTCGAGTCAACTCGAAAATTGAGATCCGGGGCCGATTTTGGGCGGAAATTGGTGATTTGAGTCAAAATTCGCGGGATTTTGTGGATGAAAGGCGAAACTTGGGAAATGCTAGATCCACTCGAAACCAAGCAAATCCATGGATCAAAATCAACAAAACATCATCAAACAAACAAATCACAAAAATTTTGGGGCTATTTTTGGTGGGGATTTTCGGATTTAGGCAAGAACACAACAAAATCAAGCTAGAAAAAGAGGGGTAGGGGCTCCAAAACGTGATCAACGTGGCTCTTGATACCATATGATGTAGGGCGGAACCCTATGTGGGCGATCTTTCACGTTGGAGCGGATCCTCGGGGAAACACGAAGAAACGGCGGAAGAACACAAGGAAATCACGGGGAGGAGCGAGGAAAACACTCAACCAACAAGGAATCGGTCACACAAATGCTAGATCAAAGAACACAAAGGGAGATACATGATTCAAGGTCAACAAAGGACGATACAAACGGTAGCCGTTCTTCTCCGTGAGGAGGTCTTGATGGGGTCCACCCTATGAGGGGGTCTTGAATCCGCTTGGGGGATCTTCTCCGTAGAGGTCCTGATCTCGAAAGGAGAAGTAGCCAAGTGGATGAGCAAAGGCTCTCACACCGAAATATGAGCTAGTCCAAAGCTACCCTAACTAGGAGGAGGTGTAGGAGTATATATAGTCATCGACCACGAAGAAGTAAGTGAAGGGGTACATGGGCTGCGGCCCAACACCTTTATCTTGTGAGACAGGCGTCAGACGTCCGGAGGTTCCGTCGTCGAGGCTCAGGAAAATCCGGACGTCCGGTGCTCTTGAGACGTCCGTAGATTCGCTTCGGGCATGCTTGGTCAGACGTCCGGAGAGGTCGGTAGTCCGGAGGCTCGCGAGGTCCCGGACGTCCGGTGATCTTCGGATGTCCGCAGATTTGGTTCGGTGGTCGCTTGCACGGACGTCCGGATGGGGCGGTCGTCCGAACTGAGAGTCGTCAGACGTCCGGTCTGGTCGGACGTCCGGCAGCTATAACCGGCCAGCTTCCTCTCTTGGTCCTTGTACTTTGTGTCCTCGCTATCTTGTCCATGGTCTTCCTCCTTGTTCCTGGTCATGCATAGCACATATATTTAATTAGTAACCATGTCTCACATGTGGGAAGTGAAGGTTCGGAGAGGAGGCGAGTTCACCTTGTGTCCAATGGCGTTTGTTCGAGGTCTCGTCATGTGTCCACTCGGGGCTTGGAGAGTAGTCGGAGTGTACATGGTGATGAACGTGGGATGCTCCGCATCAGAGGATGATTATGTGAGAGATTACGAGGATAAGGTTGATCAACATTAGAACTACGTGCAACCACCAGCACCACAACCACCAGGTCGTCCACATGCAAATAATGGCAATGTTGGGCTCCCCCTTGGTCGAGATCATGACCATCTCCTAAACTGAAATTGAATATTCCACCATTTGAGGGTAGATATGTTCCTGATATATATCTTACTTGGGAGTTAGAAACTGAACAACGATTTACATGTTTACAATATCACGAGGAGAGGCGTGTTCCTGCTGCTGTTTGTGCTTTCACTAGCTTTGCATGTGTTTGGTGGTGCGAACATTGTAGATTATATCCTGTTCCAGCTTCTTGGGCTGCTTTGAAAACTGCTATGCGTGCTCGTTGGGTTCCACCATATTATCAGCGTGAATTACTTCAAAAATTGCAGCGCTTAAGACAAGGAAAAATTCGGTGAAGAATATTATCGGGAATTACAAACTGGCTTGATTAGATGTGGTATTGTTGAGGAGAATGAAGCTATGCTTGCACGTTTTCTGGGTGGATTAAATAGAGAGATTCAGACCATTCTAGACTACAAGGATTATAATAATATCACTCGATTATTCCATCTTGCTTGTAAAGCTGAGCGTGAAGTCAGGAGGATCGGCAGTTGTTGCGCGAACTAACTTTTCTGCAGGTCGACCTTCATCATGGACACCACGTGCATCATCTACTTCCACGTTCTACTACACGGCACCTCCGTCGGCTGCCACCTCCAACCGTGATACAAGAAAGCAGGCACAACCACCACTATCGCCAAGAGCACACCTTTGGGCCTACAGAGCTCTTCTTCTTCCATGGCGTCAGCAGGGCACACAAGTGATATTATTTGTAAATCGTTGTAAGGAAGAGGAATTTTTTGAGAGAATGCCAATCTCAGCGTGTGATGATTGCTCACGAGGATGGTGGGTATGAGTCCGCTAGTGACTATGATGAAGAGACTTTGGCTCTTATTACACATGAAGAACACGGTGGAGATGATTACGATCATGAGGCGCAATACATGGCTCTGAAGATCTTGACAGGTATGAATGTTTAGTTGCTCACGTGTTTTGAGTGTGCAGGTTACACAAGCTGAGCAAAATCAGAGGCATAACTTGTTCCATACAAAGGGAGTTGTGAAGGAGCGTTCTATTAGCGTCATCATAGATGGAGGAGCTGCAACAACTTGGCTAGCATGGATATGGTGGGAAGCTTTCTCTCACCACAAGACCACATCCACATCCTTACTACATCCAATGGTTCAACAACAGCGGCAAGGTTAAGGTAACACGTCTTTTTCGTGTGTATTTTAGTATCTCTACATATGCTGATTATGTTGATTGTGATGTGGTACCTATGCAAGCATGTTCCTTATTACTTGGTAGACCATGGCAATTTGATAAAAATTCTGTACACCATGGTAGAAACAATCAGTATACTCTTGTTCACAAGGATAAAAATATTACTTTGCTTCCTATGACTCCTGATTCCATTTTGAAAGATGATATTAATAGAGCTAATAAAGCAAAACAGGAGAAAAATAAGAGTGAAAATCAGATTGTGGCAAAAGAATTTGAGCAACAAATGAAGCCTAATAATAAACCATCTAATGTTGCTTCGAAATTAAACTGAAAAGTGCATGTTTATTTGCCACCAAATCTGATATTGATGAGCTAGATTCTAGCAAATCTGTTTGCTATGCTTTTGTGTGCAAAGAGGCATTATTTTCATTCGAGGGCGTGCCTTCCTCTTTGCCCCCTGCTGTCACTAATATTTTGCAGAGTTCTTGGCGTCTTCCCACAAGGCGTGCCACAGGATTACCACCTATTCGAGGATTGAGCATCAAATTGACTTAATTCCGGTGCATCGCTACCCAACGCGCACCATACCGTACCAATCCGGAGGAGAGCGAAGGAGATTATCGTCAAGTACAGGAGCTGCTCGACAAAGGTTATATCGCGAATCTCTTAGTCCTTGTGCTGTTCCTATTATACTAGTGCCTAAAAAGGATGGTGCGTCGGCGTATGTGTGTTGATTGTAGAGGCATTAATAATATTACTATTCGTTATCGTCATCCTATTCCTAGGCTAGATGATATGCTTGATGAATTGAGTGGCTCTACAATATTCTCCAAAGTCGATTTGCGTAGTGGATACCATCAAATTCGTATGAAATTGGGAGATGAATGGAAAACAGCATTTAAAACTAAGTTTGGATTATATGAGTGGTTAGTCATGCCTTTTGGGTTAACTAATGCACCTAGTACTTTCATGAGATTAATGAGCGAAGTTTTACGTGCTTTCATTGGACGATTTGTGGTAGTTTACTTTGATGATATACTGATTTATAGCAAATCTTTGGAAGAACATTTGGAACATTTATGTGCTGTTTTTAATGCTCTCGTGATGCACGTTTGTTTGGTAACCTTGGGAAGTGCAGCTTTTGCACCGACCGAGTATCTTTTCTTGGCTATGTTGTTACTCCACGAGGGAATTGAAGTTGATAAAGTCAAGATTGAAGCTATTGAGAGTTGGCGCAGCCCAAAGCGGTCACACAAGTGAGGAGTTTTCTTGGACTCGCTGGTTTCTATAGGCGTTTTGTGAGAGACTTTAGCACCATTGCTGCACCTCTCAATGAGCTTACAAAGAAGGATGTGCCTTTTATTTGGGGTACCGCATGGGAAGAAGCCTTCACGGTATTGAAAGATAAGTTGACACATGCTCCTTTACTCCAACTTCGACTTTAATAAGACTTTTGAGCTTGAATGTGATGCTAGTGGAATTGGATTAGGAGGTGTGTTATTACAAGATGGCAAACCTGTTGCATACTTTTACGAAAAATTGAGTGGGCCTAGTCTGAACTATTCTACTTATGACAAAGAATTATATGCTCTTGTTAGGACTTTAGAGACATGGCAACATTATTTATGGCCCAAAGAATTTGTTATACATTCGATCATGAATCTTTGAAACATATTAAAAGTCAAGCTAAACTGAATCGTAGACATGCTAAATGGGTTGAATTCATTGAGACTTTCCCTTATGTCATTGAACACAAGAAGGGTAAAGAAAATGTTATTCTTGATGCTTTGTCTAAATCGCTATACTATGCTTTCACAACTTGACTTCAAAATATTTGGTTTGGAGACCATCAAAGATCAATATGTGCATGATGCTGATTTTAAAGATGTAATGCAGAATTGTAAAGAAGGAAGAACATGGAACAAGTTCGTTATTAATGCTGGTTTTGTGTTCGTGCTAACAAGCTATGCATTCCTGCTAGCTCTGTTAGTCTTTTGTTGTTGCAGGGCGCATGGAGGAGGCTTAATGGGACACTTTGGCGTCAAGAAGGCGGAGGATATACTTGCTACACATTTCTTTTGGCCAAAGATGAGGCGGGATGTTGAGCGTTTTGTTGCTCGCTGCACTACATGTCAAAAAGCTAAGTCACGACTCAATCCTCATGGTTTATATATGCCTTTGCCTGTACCTAGTGTTCCTTGGGAGGATATATCTATGGACTTTGTTTTAGGTTTACCTCGAACAAAGAAGGGAGGATAGCATATTTGTTGTCGTGGATAGATTCTCGAAAATGGCACACTTTATACCATGTCATAAAAGCGATGATCTTTGTTAATGTTGCTGATTTGTTCTTTCGTGAAATTATTAAGCTTGCATGGTGTGCCAAATACTATTGTTTCAGATCGTGATACTAAATTTCTTAGCCACTTTTGGAGATGTTTATGGGCTAAGTTGGGGACTAAACTGCTTTTTAGTACTACTTGTCACCCCAAACTGATGGACAAACTGAAGTAGTCAATAGAACATTGTCTACTATGCTTAGGGCTGTTTTGAAGAATAATAAGAAAATGTGGGAAGAATGCTTGCCTCATATTGAATTTGCTTATAATCGTTCATTGGATTCTACTACTAAGATGTGCCCTTTTGAAATTGTGTATGGCTTCCTACCTCGTGCACCTATTGATTTGTTGCCTCTTCCATCTTGGAGAAGGTTAATTTTGATGCTAAAGAGCGTGCTGAATTGATTTTAAAATGCATGAGATAACTAAGGAAAACATTGAGCGTATGAATGCTAAATATAAACTTCTGGAGATAAGGGTAGAAAACATGTTGTCTTTGCACTGGAGATCTTGTTTGGTTACATTTGCGTGAGGATAGGTTTCCTAATTTGCATAAATCAAAGCTAATGCCACGTCTTGATGGTCCATTTAAGGTGTTAGAAAATAAATGATAATGCATATAAACTTGAGCTGCTGCAGATTTTGGGGTTAGTCCACTTTTAACATTGCAGATTTGAAGCCTTATTTGGTTGAGGAAGATGAGCTTCCGTCGAGGGCGACTTCATTTCAAGAAGGGAGGATGATGAGGACATCAATACCATTGTTACACCCACAGCCCTGCTGCTATACATCTTGGACCAATTACTAGAGCTCGCGCATGCGCCAATTGAATTATCGGTACTTTCGTTTCTTGGTAACGATTCCAATGTTCATGAGAATATGATGCTGCCTAAATTGGATACATTTGTTTTGCTTACAAATGAAGGGCCTACCATGGACAAGAAAGATGAACCTTGGAGCAAGTTCAAGCATGGAGATGTTGGCATGCAAGGGAACAAACGGAGTTACAAGTGATGATTCGGGACTTTGAAGCCACCCTAATGAGTGCATGAGGCCTTGGACGAAATATACAAGATGCCACTTCATAATATTAGTCCATAGGCTATTCTAGGTGCTGCGTCACCTTATTATTGGGCCAGGCCCATGTAATTTCGAAATACTTAAGTATAGGCTGTTTTAGAGTCCGTATGTGTGGGGAAACAAGAGTTAGGGTTGATTTGGACCCCTCCACCAAGGGCCACGAAATTCCCCCCTCTTCCTCCATATATACAGCCCTTAGGGCACCGTTTAGACCTTAGGTTTTGTTTAGATTAAAGTTCGCCATAGCTGTAACCCGCGTGCCGTTTGTGTTCAACGACCGGACAAAGGCGTCCACAGAACCCCACCTTGATCAATAAAGCTTTCATCTTATATTCGCAATATCCAGATTGCAATCTCAGTTTCTTGCTTGTTCTTCGTTTGCTCGCGAGAAGCAGACCCTCGTGGTCAGGTTGATCGTGCTCGGCGTGGTCAATAACCTCTCGGAGTTGGTTTAGCGATTGCTAAGGCGCGGCGTCCTCAAGACGTTAAGTAGTCGGATCGTCAAAGTCGACTTCCTCCAAAGAGAAAACCACATCTCATCGAAAGACGGGACACCTTTGCCTCTATCATTGCGCATGCCAACATCTCCATGCTTGAACTTGCTCCAAGGTTCATCTTTCTTGTCCATGGTAGGCCCTTCATTTGTAATCAAAACAAATGTATCCAATTTAGGCAGCATCATATTCTCATGAACATTGGAATCGTTACCAAGAAGCGAAAGTACACGATAATTCAATTGGCGTCTTGTGAGCTCTAGTAATTGGTCCGGTATGTATAGCAGCGAGGGGCTGGGGTGTAACAATGGTATTGATGTCCTCATCATCCTCCCTTCTTGAAATGAAGTCGTCCTCAGCGGAGCTCATCTTCCTCACCCAAATAAGGCTTCAAATCTGCAATGTTAAAAGTGGGACTAACCCCAAAATCTGCGAGGCAGCTCAAGTTTATATGCATTATCATTTATTTTCTCTAACACCTTAAATGGACCATCAGCACGTGGCATTAGCTTTGATTTGCAAATTAGGAAACCTATCCTTACATAAATGTAACCAAACAAGATCTCCGGTGCAAAGACAACATGTTTTCTCGCTTATCTCCGAGCAAGTTTATATTTAGCATTCATCGCTCAATGTTTTCCTTAGTTATCTCATGCATTTTTAAAATCAATTCAGCACGTTCTTTAGCATCAAAATTAACCTTCTCCGAAGATGGAAGAGGCAACAAATCAATAGGTGCACGAGGTAGGAAGCCATACACAATTTCAAAGGGCACATCTTAGTAGTAGAATGCAATGAGCGATTATAAGCAAATTCAATATGAGGCAAGCTGATCTTGAGCAGCCCTCACTCATCCCCCACGGACGTGCCTACATCTCCCTCAACACCACGGGACCTATGACAGAGCCGAGCCAAGGCTATTGAAGATAAGGTGAACTCGCTCCTCTCCGAACTTCTTATTTCCACCCATGAGACATGGCTACTACCTCATTCGAAACTCTATGTGTAATCAGATACATGGAGGCGAACCAAGGTCTACTACTTGCAAGAGCCAAGGCGGCGAGACCCCAAGTATGTCGAAGAGGAAGAAGGATGCACTGAAGCTACGGAGACACGGACGTCCGACCCCTTCCGGACGTCAAGCGATTCAGAGACACGGACGTCAAGCGCCCTCGGACGTCCGGAACATCGTCACCGAATCAAACCTACGGATGGCCGGGCTGGCCGGACGTCCGGACTCGACCTCGAGCTGGATCTACGGACGGCAAAGCGGCCGCCCGGACGTCCGGACCCTCTGAAGCCCGGACGACCGATCCGCTACGGACGACCAGCGCACCTCTGACGAAAAAGAATCTACGGACGTCCGAGCGTCTGCGGGCAGCCGGACCTTCCGTGCCTCCCGGCGTCAAGCGCCTTCCGGACGTCCGATGCTGATCGGGCTGAAGCCCATGTACCCCTTCGTTTGACTTCCATTTGCACTAAGACTATAAATAGGACCCTCCATCTCCTAGTTAGGGTTAGCTTTGGATTTGCTCATATTTGGTGTGAGAGCCTTTGCTCATCCACTTGGCTACTTCTCCTTGAGATCAGGACCTCTTGGAGAAAGATCCCCAAGCGGATTCAAGACCCCCTCCTAGGGTGGACCCCATCAAGACCTCCTCTCGGAGAAGATCGGCTACTCTTGTATCTTTACCTTTATTGTTCTTGAATCTTGTGCCACTTTATGTGTTCATCGATCTAGCGCTTGTGTGATTGATTTCTTGTCGGTTAAGTGATCTCTCTCTCGTTTTCCCCGTGATTTCCTCGTGTTCTTCCGCTCGTTCTTCGTGTTCCTCGTAGGGATTCTCTCCAAACGTGAAAGATCGTCCACATAGGGTTCCGCCCTACATCATCTATGGTATCATGAGCCACGTTCATCACGTTTTGGAGCCCCTACATCGTGTCTTCTAGCTTGATTTTGTTGTTTTTGTCCTAATTCCGAAAATTCCCCAAAAAAATAGCCCCAAATTTTTTTTTTGTGATTTGTTAGTGTGATGAGATTTTGTTGGATTTGGTCCATGGATTTGTGTTGCTACATGTGGATCTAGCTTTCCCCACCTTCCCCACCCTTTTCCATCCTCCAAACCCCTCGATTTCGACCTCACAATCATCTTCTTCCCCGGACATTTTGCAGTTCCTCTCCCCGAGCCCGATTTTCGCCCAGGCTCCGGACATCCGGACAAGGCGGACGTCAAGCCTTGATCCGGACGACCGTAAGTTCACTGCGTCCGTAAAACCCTGACCAAACTGAATTTTTCAGTTCGGACACCTAACCATCCCATATTTCTCCACATCTTACAAACCCATATACACCTAAATCTTCCACGATTCCTCCGATGACGATTTTGACACATTTTGGTCTTTGAGATTTTCAGTTGTGGCTTCTGTATCCTTTTGTGTTTTGGCTATCTAGGTGCGGTGCCAAGTCATCATCACCACTGCTCATCTACATCGACCGGTCATCATCGCAAGGACGGTAACTTCGACGACATCTTTGTCATACCTTGCTATTGCATTGATAACCCACATTGCCTCATTTTGCGTAGCTTACCCATCGAGACTAGCCTTTGAGTATTGCCGGCAACATGACTTGTGCACATTTAGTGATCATACTCCATAGCATACATACCATACCAAAGTGGTGCATATCTTAGCATCAACTTGTGTGTCACAAAGTTGTCATCGCATACACAATTGCTATCTTGGTTCGTGAAGTTTTGCATGAGAAAAGAGCTCAAAGAGAAAGAGCCAATCAAGCTTTTAAGCAAAGAGAAAGATAAGCAAAGAGCTTATGAGCAAGAACCATAGCATCATCAAACATTAAGATTGTCATACTTGATCATCTTGGATCAACTCATCGACACACCATACATATAGCATACTTGGGATAGAAGTCGTTGCATTTTTGCTTAGTAGGTTGTGCACAAGTTCGTATCCGCCTATTGTGCAATCGTGCTAGCGTCTCTCTAGTGTTGTGCAACAAGAGCATCTAGGTGTATTCCACATTTTGGCTCATCCTTGGTTGCATAACCCCATATCATCTATTTGCGCGTGTGTTTCCGTGTACCATATCTTGCTATTGGTCTACTTGTTGCATTTGCAAATTTGTGAATCATTTCCAACTTTATTGAGTCTCACTTACAATTGCATTAAATTTTGTGCCACCATCCTAACCGAGCTCCACCATAAGCTTCTATTTGTGTAGGTGTGAGAACCGACAAGAATCGGTACCAAGAGTGCTATTTCATTGTCCACATTTGAGTGAACTTGATTCATTTTCAATATCGGTCAAAGGTACATTGGTATAAGTTCTTTTCCGTTCTACCACTCACATCTTGCTTGGAATGATGGATAGGCCAAGTTCTTCTACCAACCCACTCTTCATCGAGCAAGGCGGCGACATGTCCTCATCGTCACCAAAAGCCACCTCTTGATTACTGTGGCGTTGCACCAAGAACAACAAGCAATGGCGACGCATTGACAACCTCGCCACCGACTTGCGACTCTCCGAGCAGCGTACAAGAGACTACTTCGACAACAAGTTCGAGGCGCACAAGCAAGAGAATGATGCAAGAATGGGCGAGATCCGCAAGTTGATGAGAAACCGGCATCATTCCACTTCTTCATCATCAAGGCGGAGCCACTCGAGTCGACACTCCGGCGACACCTTCTCGACTCAAGTACACCGTCATCGAACACTCTTGACGAGCAGGCGCCAAGACCGTCATGCATCTCGCAACCCACTACATGACAAACACTCACAAGAGCAAGTTGATGATCAAGTTCCTCGTCCTCAATCAAACCAAGAGGCTTTTGCTCAAGCTCAAGAGCGGCAGCGTCTTAAATCGCCAACAAGAGGAAGAAAAAACGCGTCGTCACCAAGGCGAACAAGGCGCCAATGCTCAGCGTCGTCAACAACAACAACGTGAAGCGCAAGCTCTTGAGGCATAACGTGCCTTCAAGAATCAAGTAAAGCCGTCGCCAACCGCAATCATGACAGGCGCAATCAGGAAGAAGCCCTTGAGAAGAAATACAAGAGAGGAACTACCAACCTAATGTACACCGTCAAGTTCCTCAAGCTCCTCAAGCTCCTCCACAAGCTCGTCAAGCTCCACCTCAACCCCAAATTCAACAAGAGCAAGTTGATCATGGTCTTCCTCCGCGCCAAGAGCAACATGAAGACGAGTACATTCCACGTCAAGGGCGTCATCATCAACATCGCCAACAACACAATGAAAAAGCAGCGCTTCTGACAAGCTAAAATTCACCATGCCCAAGTTCAATGGAAGCAATGACCCGAAGACTACCTCTCATGGGCATTGAAGGTTGACAAAATCTTCCGTTTGCACAACTACGATGAAGCGAAGAAAATCGCTATGGCATCACTTGAGTTCCAAGACTACGTGCTCATATGGTGGGAACAAATCATTGGCTGACGACAAGCAAGAGGTGAACCTCCAATCACCACTTGGGCTCAAATGAAGGATGTCATGCGAGCACGTTTTGTGCCAACATACTACAACGAGATCTCTTCAAGAAACTCCAACTACTCAAGCAAGGAACAAAAGCGTTGAAGAATACTACAAGGAGATGGAGATAGCCATGATTCGAGCCAATGTCAAGGAAGATGATGAGCAAACTATGGCACGTTTCTTGAATGGACTCAATCATCCCATCAAGAAGATCGCCGACTTCCAACCATACTCATCCCTCATTGAGCTCGTGCATCAAGCTACAAAGGCGGGCATGCCAAGTGCAAGATGACTTCAAATGCATAAGTACTCATCCAAGACCTACGGTCCATCCAACAACCAAGCTTCAACGACTCCTCCAACTTCCACATCGACCAAGCCTTATTCACGAAACGACGACAAGTCAAGTTACAAGAAAACTTCGACAAGTTCAAGTCGTCCTCCTCCTTCTACAAACAACCTCAAGCCGCGTGCTTCATCTTCTACTCCGACCGATGAGACCATTAAGACAAGCTCCTTAAAGTGTTTCACTTGCGGCGGCCGAGGCCACAAGTCATCTGAATGCACCAACAAGCGCACCATGATCCTCAACGACGATGGCACATATGACTCCATGGTGAAGAGGAAATGGAAGCTCTTGAGCAAGTGGCCATGCACGGCAAGTAAATGAAGATGAAGGCGATCAAGTCTTTTGTGATGAGGATTGAGCCCGCTCTCGTTGTTTCCAAAGTCTTGACCCTTCAACATCAACAAGAAGAAGACCAACGATGCCACATCTTTCACACAAAAGCCGGCATCAATGGACGGTCCATCAAGGTCATCATCGATGGAGGTAGTTGCCATAACTTGGCAAGTGAAGAACTATGCTCCAAGCTACAATTGGTCAAGAGGATGCACCCACACCCTTACAAGGTTCAATGGCTAAGTGACTCCGGCAATATACGAGTCGAGCATACGGTCCAAGTCTCCTTCAAAATTGGCGCTTACGAAGACACTTTGGAATGTGATGTGGTCCCAATGACCGTTTGCCACCTACTTCTTGGTCGACCATGGCAATTCGACCGTGGTGTCATCCACAATGGGCGAACCAATCACTATAGCTTCAAGATGAAGGGGAAAGAATATGTGCTACGACCTATGTCTCCTAGTCATGTGATAGCCGACAAACAAGCCACCCATCATAGAGAAAAGAGTGAAAGCGATCCACCAAAAGTGAGTGAGAGCCACAAGCCAAATTTGGCGACTCTTAGCCTAGAGAAAAACCTCATTCTATTTGCCACCAAAAGCGAGATGAGAGAAGTGTGTGAGAACCCATCTACCGTGATGCACTTTGTCCTTGTGTGCAAGGATGGAGAACCAAAACTAACACCATTCACGAGCTACCTTTGGTGTTTCATTCTCTTTGCAGGAATTCCAAGATCTTTTCGGATGAGCTACCTCGGGTCTACCTCCTCTATGAGGCATTGAGCATCGAACCGACCTCATCCCGGGCGCCTCTACCAAACAAAGCTCCATACCGAGTCAATCCGGAAGAAACCAAGGAGATTCAGCGGCAAGTACAACAACTCATCGACAGCGGTCATATGCGTGAAAGCCTAAGCCCTTGTGCCGTTCAGTTATTCTTGTGCCTAAGCCCGATGGAAGTTTCCGCTTGTGTTCGATTGTAGACCTATCAATGCTATTACCGTTCGATATAGGCATCCCATTCCTCGCTTAGATGACATGCTTGATGAACTTAGTGGAGCCAACTTTTCTCAAAATTGATCTTAAAAGTGGCTATTATCAAATCCGCATACAAGAGGGTGATGAATGGAAAACTGCTTTTAAAACCAAATTTGGTTTATAT
>JAHIAM010016283.1:0-13169 GCA_021605205.1 Aegilops longissima
ATGACTCTTCTTCGAGATGAGGAAGAGGTAATCCCTTACTCTCTTAACTCCTTTGTTTATTATTTTATTGACATTTCCGCCTTCGAGGAGGATACGAGGAACAGCCAAGCTCTGGCGAAGAGGTAACTATAATCTCCTCCGACTCGGAGCCTTTGCCAAAGCACAAAATCCGACGGGTGACCGGAAAGTGAATTTTCACATCCTCTAGCTTATCAAGATCCTCAATTTCTTTTGAAGCAACAACAGCTTGAAAGCGAGAGGCAGGCCCGGACCAGCAAGGATGTAGAACTCTCTTCCGGCTTGGAGCATAGCGAGGCGTCGGATGAGGTCATCTCGATTCCGTTCTATTTATCCTTTGGCGGGTTTAATTCATCAACCTCTCAATTCATCGACTCCGATTATCGGACACCTCTCCTTCCTCCGTGAGTCTATGCAATCTAATATGCCAGGCCTTCAAGACTGCCACAGGTAATATACCTTTTGTTATCCTTATGCTCTTGCCCTTACTCATATTTGTACTCACCATACATTTTTGTCCACAGCATGCGGTGAAGCCGAGTAAGAGGGCCAAAAGAATAAGCCATCCGAAGACCGGTAGCAAGCGGCGGAACTCGGAACAGCTGCCACGATGCTTCTACTCATCAACCACCTCTGAACGGCATATGAAATTCCATCGCCATCTTGAACCGCTTAGCAGATACTTTCAACAGCTCCGATAATCCGGAAATTCCTAGCCGGTCCCAAGCAGTGACCGGAGGTTGAAATAATGAAAAAGCAGATTTGTTGAGCGAGGGCAGCCCTCATGTCCTTGCGGATATCTTGCATGAAGAAGAACTTGTCGAGCAGCGGAAGACCAAGCAGGACATCTGAAAGTGCGTTATATCCGACTAGAGGGGGTGAATAAGCGATTTTATGAATTCTTCAACGAGGAATTTGCGGTGAGAAATTCCTTAGCGGAGAACTACTTGCAGCGGAATAGGTACTCAGATGTAAGCATAAGAGAATGCGGGCATGGTCATCTTGATGAAATGAAGACAATCAAAAAGTGCGAAAGCGTAAACCACAGGATAGCACAAGATGAAGACAAAGCAGTGAAGAAATTGAGCGGGGAAATTGAGAAGTCTTGATCAAAGTCTTCAAACACAGATATGAACAAACACTCAACACAATAATGAGGAAATGAAAGGGTTGAGGAAATAGAACCAGATTAGGTTGGTGAAGACAATGATTTGGTAGACCAGTTCCAAGCTCTTTGTCTCGGTTATGCGTCAGGTTGGGCGGCTGAGTATTTAAACTCGAGGACACCAGATCCGGACACCCGTCGCTGAGCACGCAGCTCGGGACACCAGAGTCCTCACCGTATTCTCCTTGAACTAAGGTCACAGACCTCGTCCAATCACTCGTGGTAAGTCTTGAGCGACTTCCAAACCTTCACAGACTTGGTCACTCGGCGATCCACAATTCGTCTTGGATGCTCTAGACCATGACGCCCTAACCAAATGGAAGAAGCACAGTCTACAAAGGTAACAAGCGTCGGATCACGCATGATCAATCTCTTGGTGATGCTCAATCACTTTGGGTTTATAGCGGTTTGGTTTTGGGTTTTCCTCACTCGATGATTTTGCTCAAAGTCCTCGGAGGATGGGTTGCTCTCAAATGACAAGTGTCAAGTTCTCTCGGAGCAGCCAAGCAGCTAGTGGTTGTAGGGAGGCTATTTATAGCCTAGGGAGCAACCCGACATGATAAGACATAAATGCCCTTCAATGATATGACCGTTAGGTGGATAAGATATTTTGGGACAGTGGCTGGCGCATACACACACAGCGATCGGAAATTTGAATCTCAAATTCCTCGGGGCTATCATGTTCCTCCACTGTGTAGGCAATCCATGTGGCGAATTCCTAACTCCTCGGTCGAACAAATTCCTCGTGATCGGAAGAGCTTCGTCTCATCCTTGAAGAAATTGGTGAGGCTGTATGAAGATTTCAAAGGCTTCACTCGAAAGGATTGGTAGGTGTAGGATTTTGAGTTGAGCATCACATGGAAATTTTCCTTAGTATTTCCTCGACCCCCTTTAACGATCACGGTGTTTCCTATGACTCAAGAAGAAAATGAAACTACTGAAAACAAAGTCTTCACGCTTCATGTTCCTCAAATGAATACCAAGTCTTCAAGGTCACCCAATTTCTTCACTTTCAAAGTCTTGAAAGTCTTCAAAATATCAAAGTCTTGATCGAAGAACTTCATCTTTAAGGATTCGACTTTCTCTGTAAATATCAAACTCCTCATAGACTTATAGAACTGTACACTCACAAGCGCATTAGTTCCTTAACCTATAAGTCTTCAATACACCAAAATCACTAAGGGCACTAGATGCACTTACAATCTCCCCCTTTTGGTGATTGATGACAATATAGGTTAAGTTTTCAACGAGGATAAACATATGAAGTGTAAATACTGATATTGAGGAATTTGATTGCAAGATATAGAAGAACTCCCCTGAAGATGTGCATAGTGAGAATTTGCTTTTGAGGCAATGCACATTTGAAGAGTTGAATCATGGAATCTCCCCTATATCTTGTAATTCATACCGCATTTGACATATAGTATGAAGAATTTGAAATGCATGATGAAATATGGTGCTTGATGTAATTCAGCATCGTGCGATAACATTAATGAGGAACAAGCATGCAAAATAACGCATCAAGGTATCGAGCTCAAGAGAATTTGAGCTAGTATCGAGCATAGTGCAAAAGAGCACGGTGCATCAAAAGTATCAAAGCACCATCGGGTTTAAGATTACAACTTGATCAATAAAAGTTTAGGAAGAGCGAGAGTTGTAACTTAAAACAATTGCCCATATAATAGACCGCGAAGACTAACTCAAATTTCTCCCCCTTTGTCATCGAATGACCAAAGGATCGGCGAGGACTAACGCATACGAAGAATTTCAAGTTGAAGAAGGCGCCCGGCGTTGTTAAGTCGGTGTTTGTAGTAGGGCCTGCTGGCGGTGTCGTCAAAGTCTTCATTTTCATCGAGTGTCGTAGCGATGAAGAATAGGAGCTAGCCACCAAGGAAGGAACTTTGACCTTCTTGTATTTCTTGAGGAGGATGTCGGACCGATCAAATTCTTCCTTGAGTCCCATTGTCGTCAGTTCTTCCTACTGTAGACATTTGAAAGAACAGCCAGTGCGTTTGAAGGTTTCATGGAGGTAGTAGTGGTTTTCTTCCTTTGCATTGTGTGTAGAGGTCATGTTGTGAAGAATTAGACAAGCGGCGCTTGACCCATTTATGATTGCGATCAACCTTCGATGAAGGCGAGGTAACTCATGATCGATCATCACCACAGGTGCGATAGCTTGAGGACTTTGCTTGGTAGGTATTTGCGGTAGAGTCATGTGTGGCGAGTCATCATTGGTGGAAGTAGGATGCTGCTTTGCAAAAACTGTCCATCAATGGGCGAATGCCTTCATCGATCCTGATAGCCTTGCCCTTGTCATCGGTGAGATAAATGTCCGTTTGAGGACTTCAATCGAGGGCAAGTAGCTGCGATGGTTGATCAATATCAACTTTGTAATTGAGTGAAGACCTTGTCACGATGAATCTCATTATCCAAAGTGCATAAGGCTTCAGCTCAAATGGTGACATAGCAATGTTTGCGAGTCCTCATGAAGAAATCATGGAAGTTGGCCAGGAGCGCCATGAATGATATTGAAAAGCATATTCTTCATGATGCCAGCGACTTCTTCATCATTGAGTCGTGGCCTTTGATAGGACTCATTGTCTTCGTCGAATCCGATAGACGGTCAGAGGCACATACAATAATTCCTTGACGAGAATTTGGTTCTTGGGGCCTGCCTTGGCTTCTAAAGGCTTCATCGGCACTTGCATATAGTGATTTGAAAGTTACGGTTCGTTGTAGATACAACGAGCACCGTCAAGTGGAGGGCTGAGTGGTAGAGCACGCAAGCAATTCGATTCTTTGGTGCCTTGTAGTGAGTATTTTAGGACATCCGATCTAATACCCATGAGTTCACGTCTTGACGTCTCCGGTGATGTGCAGCGTTGCATAGAATTGAAGAATGAGTTCTTCATTCTAGTCCACAGATATCGGTGCAGAAATTCAGAAGTCTGCATCGTGAAGAACAACGAGGACTGGCTCGAGCACTGCGAGACTCCATGTCCACATGAGGAATATGAGCATGATCGAAGACTTTGTCTTTGTTGAAGAAGCGATGAGGAATAGAAATTGGCTTGGCTAGCAGTCGGCGCCCTCTTCCTTATCGAAGCGAGAATCATATGGATTATAATCAGTGAAGAATACGTGCTTTCATTGAAGAAGTCTTCAGCCTTGAACTTTTGCTTTGTTGAGAAGGGATCCTTTGGCTTTGGCGGTGGAGTGTCGATGAGTTGCATCACGACCTCGGGAATCGCAATCTCGAGTTCTTGGTGAGGAATTTCTTGTTCCTCAACAGGTGCGATCGAGGATCGTGACGGCGAGTTCATCGGCGCTAGTGGCTGGAATTTCTTCATGGACAGATGAAGTGGGATGAGTTTCTTGAGCCCATTTGAGCAGTTGGAGCGGGGGGCGAAGGTATCTGTTGAATTGGGGTGAAGAGTGGAGAATTTGGATCTTGACTTTCCCAAAAGTCATCGTTCATCCTGGCGTTGTGCTTCCAATATCCATCTTCTTCAAGTTCCTCAACACCGACCTCTTGATTTGTGAACGAGGCATAGGCGAGAAATGATTGGGGTTGAAGGATTGCTTCCACTTCAATTTCTTCATCAATCTGCTCTGCGAAGCAGCGCGAATGATTTTCTTCATCGAGATCCGCTTGGGATCACATAATCTTCATCAAAAGGAACAAGGTCCTTTGATGGAATTGAGAAGTGGAACAGCATCAATAGGATTTTCAAAGGAGCTGGTCATTGGCTTCATTTTCTTTGCAGCGAAGAATTTGGCCTGGTGATGCTTTCCGTTTCTTCCACGACAGCTCGATTCTGCAGCCTTGGTCTTCTTCACATCGAGCGGATGGAAGAATTGGAGTTGGTGTTAGGCGCGGAGGGTGAGGAATCTGGTTGATTTTCCTCGGTATGGCTGAGTCACGATTTCCCAGACTTGTTCGGTTTCTTGAGGTAGCACCACTAGTGGATGCCTGGCAATTTCTTCGTGCGCTGGAATGGGATCATCAGCCAGGAACGCATTTTCTTGAGCAGCCCGAACTTCATCAGTGGTCTTGGCATGTTCTTCGATCGGCTGGTTGAGGCTCCGACTGAGGAATTTCATGTTGCGTTGGGGCAGCAACATTGGTGAACTTCTTTGTCGGGTTGCGAATCGACCTTGGCTCCTTGCCAATCAGCATAATAAAGTCTTTGAGGTCTTGAATTTCAATCACGGACCTTGAGAAGTTCCTCGGTGTCATTTGACAACGTTTTCTTGAGGAACTTATCCTTTCGTATTGAGCTTTCTTGATCTCTCTTGCCTTTTCAAACTTCCATTTCTCTTGATGATGAAATGGGTCAGACATATGACTTTGTCTAGAGTCAGGATGAAAGTCGAGGATTTTCCTCGGATCAACAATAGTGGCACGAGATGTGCCTTTGGCTCTATGACCCTCTCTTGGCGATCTCACGATGATTTCCATAAGTTCATCATCATCAGCCTCATCATCTTCAATGGCTCTTGGGCGGCGACTGTTTCTTCTTAGGACTTGGCGAGGACCTCGTCCATTTATGGCCTTAGTCTTGATGATCGGGCGGATGAAGACTTTGGTGCGGTGAGGAACTTCTTTGAGACACAGGAGGCAATGGAAGCCTGCAGTCCTTTGTACGCGTGGCGGATGCTGCAGTCTTGAGGACTTTGTCGGAACTCTTGAGGACTTGGGAGGGCTTAGGATTTTGGAGGCGGAGAGTTTTGGAGGGGCAGGGGCAGCATGAGGAATTGGCCGTGAGGCCTTTGTTGGTGGCTTACTTGCGCTTGTGTCGGGCTTCTTTGCCATAGATTTCTTGGCAGCGGAGGCCTCATGGGCAGCGGCGATGGCGTGAGTCCTCATTGAATTTCCTCACTTGCCTCATTGGCTTCTTGCCAACTTGGCTTGGCGCTTGGCCCATTCTTGAGAAAGTCCTCCTGCAGCTTGATCTTTGGTGGGGTCAGACTTCTTGACCAGGTGCCAATGGAGCTCTTGGGCATGGAGGATTGGGTGTGAATTTCTTCATGTACTTTGGAGTTACATATGGTACTCCCTCCATTCCCATGCCCATCTCCGTTCAATCCTTTGGATCGCACGCTTGCGCTGATTTTTATTCTCTTTGCGAACTCGGCTTCATCAGTGTGCAATAATCAACATATATTTCCTCGGAGATTTCAAGCAGCGGTCATGACCTCGGGCCCCTTTCCTCCTTTCATGGCTTCTTTCATTCGCGCCATATTCTTGGTGAGGAATTTGAACAAGCGAATTCTCGAAGTAGTGTACAACTTTTCTTCGAGGAGCTGCAAATGAGTTAAGTTGATGAGAACCTAGTGATTCAGCAGCGGACATGAGTACTGTGAGCAGGTATAGTTGCGAGGAATTTGGAGAGGTCATATCGTTCTTAGAAGGTTTTCAAAAGAACAAGTTTTGAGGATTTTCACGGATAAGCCTTGAAGAATTTCACTAAGCATTCTTTGTCTTAGGTTCGAGTTGTATGGATCGAGGATCCACACAATTGAGGAATCTTGAAGAAAAATGATTGCTTAGAAGCGAATCAAAGCATATAACTAGTGAGGTGTTTGTGTGTGAGGATTTGAAGAATAAAACACCTTTGAAGATTTTGTAGTGTAAAATTTGGATCAACGAGGGAAGTAAAAGTAACTTTTAATTACCTAAATGAAGAACCTTCGAACTGGGTGTTGTAGATGTGAAGCTCGTCATTCGGATCTTCCGCCCTAACTTGGCGGAGAGAGAGACAGCTTCTGGCGCGGCGGAGTGAGATTTCTGCGGTCGCGTAGTCACGTCGGCTGACGAGGTCGAAGCAGTGAAGCTCTTCCTCACCGTGACGATGGAGTAGTGCGCGGCGCTAGGGTTTGAAGCTCGGCGAGAGAGAGGTCGGCGAAGTAAAAGAAGTGAGGATGGAGAAGGAGTATTTATATGCGGTGAAAAACTGTTTGCCGAAGATTTAGGATGAATGTGCCTGACCATTCTCCTTCTCACGACATGTGTCACCCACGTCTTGTGTAGTGGAGATCGTGTCACGATCGTGGGTGAAGTAAAATAATGCATCGTGGGATGCGGAGCGGTTTAATGACAAAACGAAAGTTTGGATAAGATCAGTTTTAAAGTTTAGTTCGCAATTTCTTGGTGACAAGGACACGGTGAAGATTTTGAGCGAGTTTCAAATAGAACACACATGAAGAATTTGTGAATAGATTGGGTTGAGTATAGCATAGGGGAAGGTTCGATCACATTCACTTAGCGAAAAGCGACTTGAAGAAATAGCCATAAGTGAATGTTGTAGAGGACATAAACCCATATATATATGTATTGCCAATGAAGAAAAAGCAGCGAGAAGCAGTGAAGATTTTGCAAAGTTGAAGGACTTGAAAAAGCGAAGAATTTCAAAAGCGGGAAAATTCAAATTGAAGATTTTCAACTTTGGTGGTGGCGTGATCCACCGTATAAGAATGATGATTTCAGACACCACGTACAATTGTCGTAGGGTTACGAATCAAATTCTTCATTAATTTCTTCACACTTAGAGTGTTATTCTTCATTGATTGAAGAAAAGCGTTTCTTCATGTGTTGCACATCTAAGTCATCAATTTTGCATAAGTGTCGGGATGTGTGTCCTTTTCAAGAACGTTCGAAGATTCTAAGATATTTAGCTCACACGCAACTTGCTAAATCTCTTCTCATCCAAGGGCTTAGTGAAGATATCGGCTAGCTGTTCTTGGATCTTCACATGCTCGATGGAGATGTAAGCCCTTCAACACATGATCACGAAGAAAATGATGGCGAATTTGAATGTGCTTTGTCTTGAGTCTTTGGCTTGGTTGTGAGCAATCTTGATGGCACTCTCATTGTCACGATGAAAGGCACATTCTTCACGTTGATGCGTAGTCCTTGAGAGTTGCTTCATCCACAGCAATTGAGCAACAACTGAGTCAGCAGCAATGTATTCGACTTCCATGATGAATGGTGATCACATGATTCTGTTTCTTGAGGACCAACGGACCAAAAGATCGTCGAGAGACAAGTACCGGATGTTGACTTGCGGTCCACACGATCACCTGCATAGTCAAGTCAGAATATCAATGAGATCAAAAGTAGAGCCCTTGGGGTACCATAATCCTAGTGTTGGTGTGTGAGCTAGATATCGAAGAATATGCTTCCAGACCTTATGGTGTGATTCCTTGGTGTAGCTTGAAATGGGGCACACATGCAAACACTAAGCATTATATCTGGCCTAGATGCACATAAGTACAATGAAGAACCAATCATGGGCGGTATACCTTGTGATCGAAGTCAATACCATTTTCATCGATTGCATAGATGGCCATTTGTGGGCATAGGAATTTTAAGCCTTTGCAATCTTGCATGCTGAATTTCTTGAGGACATCTTTGAGGTATTTCTCTGAGATATGAATATGCCATTGTGTTGTTGATGAATTTGAAGACCTAAGAAGAATTTCAACTCTCCCATCATAGACATTTGATATTCTTCACTCATCATATAGGCAAATTCATCACTATAACGTTGGTCGATACAGCCAAAGATAATATCATCAACATATATTTGGCACACAACAGTTCACCATCATAAGATTTAGTAAAGAGAGTAGGGTCGAGTGAACGGGTGTGAAGCCATTCTTCAGAAGAATTCCTTCAATGTATCATACCACGCTTGGTAGAACTTGTTTGAGACCATAGAGAGCCTTGTTGAGTCTGAAGACTTTGTCGGGATTCTTTGGATCTTCAAAACACAGGGGTTGAGCAACATATACTTCTTCCTCAAGCTTACCATTGAGGAATGCACTTTTCACATCCATTTGATATAAAGTGATATTGTGATGGTTAGCATAAGCGAGTAATATCTGAATAGACTCAAGTCTAGCAACAGGTGCAAAAGTTTCATCGAAATCAATTCCTTCACACACGTGTGGCCTTGAGCTACAAGTCGTGCCTTATTCCTCACCACAAGGCCATTTCATCTTGCTTGTTGCGGTAGATCCACTTTGTGCCAATGATATTATGTTTGCGAGGATCTGGACGTTTGACGGTTCCAGGACATTGTTGAGCTCGAACTGATGTAATTCTTCTTGCATGGCTGGATCCACTCGGGCTCGAAAATGCTTCATCTACCTTAGTGGGCTCTGTGATAGAGAACAAAAGCATAGTGCCCACAAAAGTTAGATAAATGTGAAGCTTTTGGCGTGTGAGAGACACTGGCGCTTCAATGTCATCGATGATCTTGTCAACTTGTACTTCTTTTTGCAGCGGAGGATGAGCTGGTTGTCGTCGAGGAATTTGATCATTTTCCTCGGCACCATTGTCTTGACATTATCTTGAGTGCATCAGCTCGGCGTTCTTGGCGTCTTGGAATGAATTCTTGGTGATTCTTGATGGGAATGACATCCTCGGTTGCCTTGAACTTGATAGATTCCTCGGTGCTGGTTCATCTAACACATAAGGTAGGTGCTCTCTTTGCGAGCCATTATTTTCATCGACCAGCGCATCTCTGGTGTCAACAATCTTGTGAAAGCGATGTTGAAGACTCTGTGGTGTCGCGAGTCCTTTCCGTAACCAAGCATAAAACCTTCATGTGCTTTCGGTGCAAATTTAGAATTGTGATGAGGATCTCTAATCCAGCATTTAGCGAGCGAACTTTGAAATAACTTACATTGGGTTTCTTGTCGTTGAGGAGTTCATAGGCAGTCTTCTTGAAGAATTTGTGAAGATATACTACTGTTGATGATGTGTACCTGTGATATCAATTGCATCAATCCAAAAAGCGACTAGGCATTTTGTATTCATCAAGCATAGTCTGACCATCTCAACGAAGTTACGTTCTTGCGCTCCACGATGCCATTCTTTGAGGAGTATAGGAGCAGATAACTCATGAGTAATACCAAGTTCATCAAGATAGGCATCAAGACCGAATTCTTGAACTCAGTTCCATTGTCACTCATATGTATCGATCTTCACACAAAGTTAGTTCAAGCCCTCGAGGAAAATCGTTTGAAGACTTCCTGCACTTCATTTTTGTAAGTAACAATGTGTACCCATGTGTATGAGAGTAATCATCAACAATAACAAAGCCATATAAAGATCCGTCATTAGTGACATTGGTAATGATTAGGACAAAAGAGGTCCATGTGAAGCAATTCGAGAAGGGGCAGTAGTGGTCATGATAGTCTTATTTGGATGCTTGGCCTTGGTCATTTTCCAGCTTCACAAGCTCCACACAAGTGATCCTTGAGGAATTTTGCATTCTCAATGCCAATGACATGCTTCTTCTTTGCAAAGCGTGTTCAAATTCCTCATGCACTATATTGACCAAGTCATGGATAGCCATAGCCAGCCTACGAAGCTTTTGCAAGTAGACACATGGCTGGTTGTGGTCACATGAGAAATCAACAATATACAAGTCTCCTCTCTAAAGCCTTCCGAAGACTTTGGAATTATCAACTTCCATAATCACAACACAACGATACTTGCCAAAGATAACAACCATATCAAGATCACAAAGCATTGAGGACGGACATGAGGTTGTATCCTAAGAGACTCAACAAGCATGACTTTGTCCATGTATGCCTTAGAGATGCGCAACCTTACAAGACCCAATACCTAACTTTTCAGCTTTGTCGCCAAAGATGATATGCCTTGATGATGAAGATTAAGGGAGCATCCATCAATAGATTCTTGTCACCAATCATGCGATTTGTACATCCACTATCGAGAACCCCTTTCGGTGGCTTTGGAGTTGATCATCCTGCGGATGAATTAGTGCAACTTACGATCTCATATCGCACCATGTCGGTGAAGAATATGATATCTAGTTCATCGGATGAATTTCATCGAGGTAGTATAAGCGATAAGTAGTATGAGGACGTGTGAAATGAAAGTTCATTTCATCATGGTTAACTGCATCGCTTTAGGCATTTTTATCAGGGCCCAAATGATTCTTGGGGCGTTTAAAACGACGTGCGGAGACCTGACCCTGCAGAAGAAGTTAGTTGGTTCTCTACCACCCACATGAAGGGGTGCAAAAAGTTCATCTTTCTGCAGGCACCATATACATGAGAATGGTGGCATAGAGGCCAATCCATTTCGTTTCACATAAGAGGGGTTAGGGTAAGCATATGAATAAGAAGAGAAATTCTTGAGGACTTATGAACATATTGGTTTGAAGAAGAATGCACATATTCATGGCCCTTAGCTCTACCTGCGAGAAGCAGAAGTTATTAGCACGATGATAATCATGAGGGACTTTGATCCTTTGAGGAATTTGATCCATGAGAGAATTTGGTCCGTATAAGGACTTGGATCCATATGAAAATTTGGTCCATATGAAGAGTTTGATCCGGGGTTCCTATTGCTTCACAGGTGGTGTCATGAGGACATTCACACAAAGACTTTCAAGGCACTTCTTCAAGACCCAGATTTTCTTCATAGGGAACCGTTCTGCAGATTAGTGCCAACATATCTAGCAAATACTTCACCATTCTGATTTTTGAGCAGTTTATAGATTTGAGTCAAATGACTCATCAGAGAAGAATGAGGAGATTACATGTAAAGCCAGATAAGTTAGATGGATCAAGCTGGAGGTCCCTTTGCAGACAACCCATGAGGTTTTGAGATCTTGCTCGGGCTTCAATATGTTCCATCAGCATTGAGTTTCCTCTCAAAGGCAATACCCTCTTTCCTAGGGTTCTGTTGAGGATCCTTTTTAAGCACATCACAAAAGTCGATGCCCTTTGAGGCTTTTGTACATACATCATATACAATTCCTTCACTGCATAAATCGATGATACTAGCAATGTCCTCGGATGAGGAATTGGTGATAGCGAGGCAGGTGAAGAATTTATAACAGTTGAAGCATTTGAACATTGGGTGAAGAATTAGCGATTCACGTTCAATGCACTTTAAGCATGGAGGAACAAATTCTTCACGAGAAGCGCTGATTTGTTGAGCAAGTAATGAATCGCGCTCCTTACGAAGATCTTCATAATTCACTCTTAGCTTCTCAAGATCTTGCTTTCTTTGAAGAAATTCATAAGAAAGTTTCTCATGATCGAGATAAAGAGTGTTATGATGACCTTGAAACTGTCAAACCTAGGTGAAGTCTCTGAAGATTTTGAGTCGAGGGCTTTAGTCGATCCATTTCTTCACCTAACATATCATCACTCTTATCTAGCATGTTTTGAACCTTTTCCAAGGCATGTTGTTGTTTGGTAGCAATGCAAACAAGTTTGGTATAACTAGGTTCATTGTCATCATCGGATCCATCATCATCCTAGATTCCAGTCACTAAATTCAGATGAGGAACATTGGTTACCTCGACACCCTTTGCCATGAGACATGATGCTCAAGATGATGATTACGGTTGAAAGTCATCGTTTTGAAGATTCCTTGAAGTCCTCAAACCGGGGATCATAGCGTGAGTTCGATGACCTTCATAGGCGTCGGAGATTCGGTCCCGAGATAAACCGCATTGCAAAGATGCTGTAATCTTGAATTCATCTCTAGATAGGCAGGGCGGATGATATCCTTATACCATGATATCAAAAGCGAGTATACTTGCGAATATCATCTGCGTTAAATGCGTTTGCATATCTCGAGTAAGACCAATTTCGATGACGGTCCATATAACTGTCCATTGCCATGAGAGCTTCCTCATCATGGCCTTCCACTTAGGATAATCATGACCGTCAAAGATAAGGCATGTCACTTTCTTCATACTGCGGTCGACATAACTAAAACTCCGGTGGTTAAACCAAAATCACCGAACAAGGGGTACCTTGCTCGAATACCAATTGAAAGTCGTTATATCGACTAGAGGGGTGAATAAGCGATTTTATGAATACTTCTTGAGGAATTTGCGGTGAGGAAATTCCTATAGCGAAGAACTACTTGCGATGGAATAGGTACTTTCGGATGTAAGCATAAGAGAATCACGGGCATGGTCATCAT
>JAHIAM010016285.1:0-28967 GCA_021605205.1 Aegilops longissima
CTAAGATGAAGCGGTGTGGATGTGGTGTCGCGTTGCTGCGTCTCGGCGTCGTCGTCGCTACCGCGGCGGCGTCGCCTCGACTTCGCCTTACGCTAAGACTGGGTGGCGGTCATATCATGTGCTCATCTCGGCGTCGTCGTCTCTACCGCGGCGGCGTCGCCCTGAACTTCGCGATGCAGCTAAGGCGAGGTGGCAGCGGTGTCGCGTGCTCGTCTCGGCGTCCGTCCTGCGCTACGCGGCAGCGTACGCCTCGTCTCGCGTTACGCTAAGACGAGGGTGGTAGTGATGTCATGTGCTCGTCTCGGCGTCCGTCGTCGCTACGCGGCGGCGTCGCCTTGACTTCGCGTTACGCTAAGGCGAGGTGGCGAGTGGTGTCACGTGCTCGTCTCGGCGTCCGTCGTCGCTACGCGGCGGCGTCGCGCTCGACTTCGCGTTACGCTAAGACGAGGTGGCAGTGGTGTCACGTGCTGCGTCTCGGCGTCGCGTCGTACGCTACCCTGCGGCGGCGTCGCCGACTTCGCGATACGCTAAAGCGAAGGTAAGAATGGTGTCACGTGCTGCGTCTCGGCGTCCATACGTCGCTTCTGCAGCGGACGTCGCCTCGACTTCGCCTTCACGCTAAGGCAAGGTGGGAATGGTGTCACGTGCTTGTCTGCGGCATTACGTAAATACGCTAAGCGCGGCGATGTCCGCTCGACTTCGCGTTACGCTAAGACAAGGTGGCAGCGATGTCACGTGCTGCGTCTCGGCGTCGCGTCGTGCGCTACGCGGCGACTCTGCCTCGACTTCGCGTTACGCTAAGAGGTAACCTTTGGTGTCACATGCTGCGTCTCGGCGTCCGTCGTCGCTACGCGGCGACATCCGCCTCGACTTCGCGTTACGCTAAGACGGTGAGGCCGTGGTGTCACGTGCTGCGTCTCGGCGTCGCCGTCGCTACTCCTTGACGGCGGTGCGCCTCGACTTCGCGTTACGCTAAGACAGGGTGTGGTGGTGCCCGTGCTGCGTCTCGGTGTCCGTAAATGCTGCTGCGCGGCGGCGTCAGCTTCGACTTCGCGTAACCCTAAGATGAAGCGGTGTGGATGTGGTGTCACGTGCTCGTATAAGCGTCCGTCGTCGCTACCGCAACGATGTCTGCCTCGACTCGCCTTACGCTAAGACAAGGTGGTAGTCATGTCATGTGCTCATCTCGGCGTCCGTCGTCGCTACCACGACGACGTCCGCCTCGACTCGCGTTACGCTAAGACAGGGTGGCAGTGGTGTCACGTGCTCGTCTCGGCGTCCGTTAGCCGCTACGCGGCGGCGTCGCCTCGACTTCGCGTTACTCTAAGGCGAGGGTGGCGGTGGTGTCACGCGTGCTCGTCTCGGCGTCGTTGTCGCTACCGCGGCGATGTCGCCTCGACTTCGCGTTACGCTAAGACGAGTGGCAGCGGTGTCGCGTGCTCGTCTCGGCGTCCGTCGTGCGCTACGCGGCAGCGTCGCCTCGACTTCGCCGAACCCTAAGATGAGCGAGGTGGTAGTGGTGTCACGTGCTCGTCTCGGCATCCGTCGTCGCTACGCGGCGGCGTCCCTCGACTTGCATTACGCTAAGGCAGGGGTGGCGGTGGTGTCACGTGCTTTCCGTCTCGGCGTTAAATCGTCGCTACGCGGCGGCGTCGCCTCGACAATCGCTGCGCTAAGACAGGGTAACAATGGTGTCGCGTGCTGCGTCTCGGCGTCGTCGTAAGCTACGCTGACGGCGTCCGCCTCGACTTCGCATTACGCTAAGACGAGGGTGGGAATGGTGTCACGTGCTTGTCTCGGCGTTACGTCGTTGCTATCGCGGCGGCGTCGCCTCGACTTCGCGTTACGCTAAGAGCGAGGGTGGCAGCGGTGTCGCGTGCTGCGTCTCGGCGTCGTCGTCGCTACCGTGGCGACCTCGCCTCGACTTCGCGTTACGCTAAGACAAGGGTGGCACTGGTGTCATGTGCTCGTCTCGGTATCGTAAATACGCTGCGCGGCGGCGTCGACTTCACTTCGCGTAACCCTAAGATAGGCGGTGTGGATGTGGTGTCGCGTGCTGCGTATCGGCGTCCGTGCGTCGTTACGCTGCGGCGGCGTCGCCTCGACTTCGCTGCCTGCAGCTAAGGCAGAAGGTGGCAGTGATGTCGCGTGCGCGTCTCCCGGCGTCCGTCGTCGCTACGCGGCGGCGTCGCTCGACTTCGCGTTACGCTAAGGCGAGTGGCGGTGGTGTCGCGTGCTGCGTCTCGGCATCCGTCGTCGCTCTGCGGCGGCGTCGTGCCTCGACTTCGCCTTACGCTAAGACAAGGTGGCAGTCATGTCATGTGCTCATATCGGCGCGTCGTCGCTACGCGGACGGCGTCCGCCTCGACTTCGCGTTACGCTAAGGCGGTTGGCGGTGGTGTCACGTGCTGCGTCTCGGCGTCCGTCGTAAGCGCTACGCGGCGTCCGTCCCTCGACTTCGTCGTTACGCTAAGGCAGGGTAGCAATGGTGTCACGTGCTCGTCTCGGCGTCCGTCGTCGCTACCGCGGCGGCGTCGCCTCGACTTCGCATTCGCTAAGATAGGGTGGGAATGGTGTCGCGTGCTTGTCGGCACCGTCGTTGCTATCGCGGCGGCGTCGCCTCGACTTCGCGTTACGCTAAAGCGAGGGTGGCAGCGGTGTCACGTGCTGCGTCTCGGCGTCCGTCGTCGCTACCGTGGCGACCTCGCCTCGACTTCGCATTACGCTAAAGGCAGGGTGCTTGGCTGGTGTCATGTGCTCGTCTCGGTGTCGTCGTCGCTGCTGCTGACGGCGTCGCTTCGACTTCGCGTAACCCTAAGATGAAGCGGTGTGGATGTGGTGTCGCGTGCTCGTATCGGCGTCGTCGTCGTTACGCGACGGCGTCGCCTCGACTTCGCCTTCACGCTAAGAGCAGGGTGGCGGTGATATGGCGTGCGTCTCCGCGTCCGTCGTCGCTACGCGGCGGCGTCGCTTCGACTTCGCGTTACGCTAAACGGTGGCGATGGTGTCACGTGCTCGTCTCGGCATCCGTCGTCGCTACGCGGCGGCGTCGCCTCGACTTCGCCTACGCTAAGACAAAGGTGGCGGTCATGTCATGTGCTCATATCGGCGCCGTCGTACGCTACGCGGCGGCGTCGCCTCGACTTCGCGTTACGCTAAGGCGAGGGTGGCGGTGGTGTCACGTGCTCGTCTCGGCGTCCGTTATGCGCTTCCGCGGCGACATCCGCCTCGACTTCGCGTCACGCTAAGAGCAGGGTGGCGGTGGTGTCGTGCTGCGTCTCGGCGTCCGTTATGCGCTACGCGGCGGCGTCGCCTCGACTTCGCGTTACGCTAAGGCGAGGTGGCAGCGGTGTCGCGTGCTGCGTCTCGGCGTCCGTCGTCGCTACGCGGCGGCGTCGCCTCGACTTCGCGTTCGCTAAGACAGGGTGGCAGTGGTGTCGCGTGCTCATCTCGGCGTCCGTCGTCGCTACCGCGGCGGCGTCCGCCGACTTCGCCGAACCTAAGATAAGCGAAGTGGTAGTGGTGTCGCGTGTCGTCTCGGCATCCGTCGTCGCTACCCGGCGGCGGCCGCCTCGACTTCGTATTACGCTTCGACAAGGTGTAGCGGTGTCACGTGCTGCGTCTGGCGTCCGTCGTCGCTACGCGATGACGTCGCCTCGACTTCGCGTTATGCTAAGGCGAGGGTGGTAGTGGTGTCGCGTGCTGCGTCTCGGCGTCCGTCGCGCGACGCGGCGGCGTCGCCTTGACTTCGCGTTACGCTAAGGCAGGGTGGCGGTGGTGTCGCGTACTCATCTCGGTGTCGTCGTCGCTGCGCGGCGGCGTCCGGCTTCGACTTCGCGTAACCCTAAGATGAGCGGTGTGGATGTGGTGTCACGTGCTGCGTATTGGCGTCCGTCGTCGCTACACATAGCGGCGTGCCGCCTCGACTTCGCCTTACGCTAAGACAAGGTGGCAGTCATGTCATGCTCATCTCGGCGTCGTCGTCGCTACGCGACGGCGTCGCCTCGACTTCGCGATGCGCGCTAAGAGCAGGGTGGCGGTGGTGTCGCGTGCTCGTCTCGGCGTCCGTTATGCGCTACGCGGCGGCGTCCGCCTCGCGTGCTCGTCTCGGTGTCGTAAATCGGCGCTGCGCGGCGGCGTCGCTCGACTTCGCGTAACCCTAAGATGAAGCGATGTGGATGTGGTGTCACGTGCTGCGTATCGGCGTCCGTCGTGCGTTACCGCGCGGCGTCGCCTCGACTTCGCTTCTACGCTAAGACAGGGTGGCGGTGATGTCGCGTGCCCGTCTCGGCGTCGTCGCTACGCGCGCGGCGTCGCCGACTTCGCGTTTCGCTAAGAGCGAGGGGTGGCGGTGGTGTCACATGCTGCGTCTCGGCATCCGTCGTCGCTGCGCGGCGGCGTCCGCTTTCGGTCGCGTAACCCTAAGATAGAGCGGTGTGGATGTGGTGTCACGTGCTGCGTCTCGGCGTCCGTCATTGCTACGCGGCGGCGTCGCCTCGACTTCGCCTTACGCTAAGACAGCGAGGTGGCGGTGGTGTCATGTGCTGCGTCTCGGCGTCGTCGTCACGGCAGCGGCGGCGTCCGTCTCAACTTCGCGTAACCATAAGATGAGCGGTGTGGATGTGGTGTCGCGTGCTGCGTCTCGGCGTCCGTCTTCGCTGCGGCGGCGGCGTCGGGCTCGGTCGCGTAACCCTAAGATAGAGCGGTGTGGATGTGGTGTCGCGTGCTCGTCTCGGCGTCCGTCGTCGCTACGCGGCGGCGTCGCCTCGACTTCTACGCTAAGACAGGGTGGCGGTGGTGTCATGTGCTCGTCTCGGCGTCCGTCGTAAGCCGCTGCTGGCGGCGGCGTCGCCTCGACTTCGCGTAACCATAAGATAGACAAGGTGGATGTGGTGTCGCGTGCTGCGTCTCGGCGTCGTCGTCGCTACGCGGCGATGTACGCCTCGACTTCGCGTTACGCTAAGGCAGGGTGGCGGTGGTGTCACGGGCTCGTGTCGGCGTCCGTTGTCACTGCCGCGACGACGTCCGTCTCCACTCGCGTAACCATAAGATAGACAGTGTGGATGTGGTGTCACGTGCTCGTCTCGGCGTCCGGCGTCGCTACCGCGACGACGTCGCCCTCGACTTCGCGAACCCTAAGATGAGCGGTGGTAGTGGTGTCGCGTGCTCGTCTGCGTCGGCGTCGCTGCCGTGACGACGTCCGCCTCAACTCGCGTTACGCTAAGACAGGGTGGCAGTGGTGTCACGTGCTCGTCTCGGCGTCCGTCGTCGCTGCCGCGATGACGTCCGGCTCGACTCGCGTAACCATAAGATAGACAGTGTGGATGTGGTGTCACGTGCCCGTCTCGGCGTCCGTTGTCGCTTTCGCGGCGGCGTCGCCTCGACTTCGCCTTACGCTAAGGCGGGGTGGCGGTGATGTCATGTGCTCATCTCGGCGTCGTCGTCGCTACGCGGCGGCGTCGCCTCGACTTCGTTCACGCTAAGACAGGGTGGCGGTGGTGTCACGTGCTGCGTCTCGGCGTCCGTCGGCGCTACGCGGCGGCGTCGCCTCGACTTCGCGTTGCGCTAAGGCGGTGGGAATGGTGTCACGTGCTGCGTCTCGGCGTCGTCGTGCGCTACGCGGCGGCGTCATCCTCGACTTCGCGTTACGCTAAGACAGGGTGGGAGTGGTGTCACGTGCTGCGTCTCGGCGTCCGTCGTCGCTACGCGGCGGCGTCGCGCCTCGACTTCGCCTGCGCTAAAGAGCGGTGGCGGTCATGTCATGTGCTGATCTCGGCGTCGTCGTCGCGCGGCGATGTCGCGTCTCGACTTCGCGTTACACTAAGACAGGGTGGCTGTTGTGTCGCGTGCTGCGTCTCGGCGTCCGTCGTCGCTACAGCGGCGGCGTCGCCTTCGACTTCGCGTTGCGCTAAGACAGGGTGGCGGTGGTGTCGCGTGCTCATCTCGGCGTCCGTCGTAAGCTACGCGGCGGCGTCCTCGACTTCGCGAACCTAAGATGAGCGAGGTGCGTAGTGGTGTCGCGTGTCGTCTCGGCATCCGTCGTCGCTACCGCGGCGGCGTCCGCCTCGACTCGCGTTACGCTACGACAAGGTGGCAGCGGTGTCACGTGCTCGTCTCGGCGTCCGTCGTGCTACGCGATGGCGTCGCCTCGACTTCGCGTTATGCTAAAACAGGGTGGTAGTGGTGTCACGTGCTGCGTCTCGGCGTCGTCGCCGCTACGCGGCGGCGTCGCCTTGACTTCGCGTTACGCTAAGACAGGGTGGCGGTGGTGTCACGTACTCATCTCGGTGTCGTCGTCGCTGCGCGGCGGCGTCCGCTTCGACTTCGCGTAACCTAAGATGAGCAGTGTGGATGTGGTGTCACGTGCTGCGTATTAGCGTCCGTCGTCGCTACCGCGGCGTCGCCGACTTCGCCTTACGCTAAGACAAGGTGGCGGTCATGTCATGTGCTCATCTCGGCGTCCGTCGTCGCTACGCGGCGGCGTCCGCCTCGACTTCGCGTTACGCTAAGACGAAGGTGGCGGTGGTGTCCGTGCTCGTCTCGGCGTCCGTTATGCGCTACGCGGCGGCGTCGCCTCGACTTCGCGTTCACGCTAAGACAGGGTGGCGGTGGTGTCGCGTGCCGTCTCGGCGTCCGTTATCGCTACGCCGCGATGTCGCCTCGACTCGCGTTACGCTAAGGCGAGGGTGGCAGCGGTGTCATGTGCTTGTCTCGGCATTACGTCGTTGCTACGCGGCGGCGTCGCCTCGACTTCGCCTTTACGCTAAAAGCGAGGTGGCGGTGGTGTCATGTGCTGCGTCTCGGCGTCCGTCGTACGCTACGCGGCGGCGTCGCCTCGACTTCGCGAACCTAAGATAGACAAGGTGGTAGTGGTGTCACGTGTTCATCTCGGCGTCGTCGTCGCTACGCGGCGATATCGCCTCGACTTCGCGTTACGCTAAGACGAGGTGGCGGTGGTGTCGCGGGCTGCGTGTCGGCGTCGTTGTCCTTTGCCGCGACGTCGCGTCTCAACTTCGCGTAATCATAAGATAAGCGGTGTGGATGTGGTGTCACGTGCTCGTCTCGGCGTCCGTCGTCGCTACGCGGCGGCGTCGCCTCTACTGGCGAACCCTAAGATAGACAGGGTGGTAGTGGTGTCACGTGCTCGTCTCTGCGTCCAGCGTCGCTGCCGTGACGACGTCCGCCTCAACTCGCGTTACGCTAAGACAGGGTGGCAGTGGTGTCACGTGCTCGTCTCGGCGTCCGTCGTCGCTGCCGCGATGACGTCCGGCTCGACTCGCGTAACCATAAGATAGACAGTGTGGATGTGGTGTCACGTGCTCGTCTCGGCGTCCGTTGTCGCTTACGGCGGCGGCGTCGCCTCGACTTCGCCTACGCTAAGACAGGGTGGCGGTGATGTCATGTGCTCATCTCGGCGTCCGTCGTCGCTACGCGGCGGCGTCGCCTCGACTTCGTCGTTACGCTAAGACGAGGTGGCGGTGGTGTCACGTGCTGCGTCTCGGCGTCCGTCGGCGCTACGCGGCGGCGTCGCCTCGACTTCGCGTTACGCTAAGACGAGGTGGGAATGGTGTCGCGTGCTGCGTCTCGGCGTCCGTCGTCGCTACGCGGCGGCGTCCGCCTCGACTTCGCGTTACGCTAAGACAGGGTGGGAGTGGTGTCATGTGCTGCGTCTCGGCGTCCGTCGTCGCTACGCGGCGGCGTCCGCCTCGACTTCGCCTTACGCTAAACAGGGTGGCGGTCATGTCATGTGCTGATCTCGGCGTCGTCGTCGCTACGCGGCGATGTCGCCTCGACTTCGCGTTACACTAAGGCAGGGTGGCTGTGGTGTCACGTGCTGCGTCTCGGCGTCGTCGTCGCTACGCGGCGGCGTCGCCTCGACTTCGCGTTACGCTAAGACAGGGTGGCGGTGGTGTCGCGTGCTCATCTCGGCGTCCGTCGTCGCTACGCGGCGGCGTCGCCTCGACTTCGCGAACCCTAAGATAGACAGGGTGGTGGTGGTGTCGCGTGTCGTCTCGGCATCCGTCGTCGCTACCGCAGCGGCGGCCGCCTCGACTTCGTGTTACGCTTCGACAAGGTGTAGCGGTGTCACGTGCTCGTCTCGGCGTCGTCGTTGCTACGCGATGGCGTCGCCTCGACTTCGCGTTATGCTAAGACAGGGTGGTAGTGGTGTCGCGTGCTGCGTCTTGGCGTCCGTCATCGCTACGCGGCGGCGTCGCCTTGACTTCGCGTTACGCTAAGACAGGGTGGCGGTGGTGTCACGTGCTCATCTCGGCGTCGTCGTCGCTACGCGGCGGCGTCGCCTCGACTCGCCGAACCCTAAGATAGACAGGGTCGTAGTGGTGTCACGTGTCGTCTCGGCATCCGTCGTCGCTACCACGACGACGACCGCCTCGACTCGTGTTACGCTACGACAAGGTGGCAACGGTGTCACGTGCTCGTCTCGGCGTCCGTCGTCGCTACCGCGATGACGTCCGCCTCGACTCGCGTTATGCTAAGACAGGGTGGTAGTGGTGTCACGTGCTCGTCTCGGCGTCCGTCATCGCTACCGCGACGACGTCCGCCTTGACTCGCGTTACGCTAAGACAGGGTGGCAGTGGTGTCACGTACTCATCTCGGTGTCCGTCGTCGCTGCCGCGACGGCGTCCGGCTCGACTCGCGTAACCCTAAGATAGACAGTGTGGATGTGGTGTCACGTGCTCGTATTAGCGTCCGTCGTCGCTACGCAGCGGCGTCGCCTCGACTTCGCCTTACGCTAAGACAAGGTGGCAGTCATGTCATGTGCTCATCTCGGCGTCCGTCGTGCGCTACGCGGACGGCGTCCGCTTCGACTTCGCGTTGCGCTAAGGCGAGGTGGCGGTGGTGTCACGTGCTGCGTCTCGGCGTCCGTTATGCGCTACGCGGCGGCGTCGCCTCGACTTCGCGTTACGCTAAGACAGGGTGGCGGTGGTGTCACGTGCTGCGTCTCGGCGTCCGTTGTCGCTACGCGGCGATGTCGCCTCGACTTCGCGTTACGCTAAGGCGAGGGTGGCAGCGGTGTCACGTGCTGCGTCTCGGCGTCCGTCGTCGCTACGCGGCGGCGTCGCCTCGACTTCGCGTTACGCTAAGACAGGGTGGGAATGGTGTCGTGTGCTTGTCTCGGCGTTAAATCGTTGCTACGCGGCGGCGTCCGCCTCGACTTCGCGTTATGCTAAGACAGGGTGGCAGCGGTGTCACATGCTCCGTCTCGGCGTCCGTCGTTGCTACGCGGCGACCTCGCCTCGACTTCGCGTTACGCTAAGACAGGGTGGCACTGGTGTCGCGTGCTGCGTCTCGGTGTTCCGTCGTCGCTGCCGCGGCGGCGTCCGCTTCGACTTCGCGTAACCCTAAGATGAGCGGTGTGGATGTGGTGTCACGTGCTCGTATCGGCGTCCGTCGTCGTTACCGCGACGACGTCCGCCTCGACTCGCCTTACGCTAAGACAGGGTGGCAGTGATGTCACGTGCACGTCTCGGCGTCCGTCGTCGCTACCGCGACGACGTCCGCCTCGACTCGCGTTACGCTAAGACAGGGTGGCAGTGGTGTCACGTGCTCGTCTCGGCATCCGTCGTCGCTGCGCGGCGGCGTCCGGCTTCGGTCGCGTAACCCTAAGATAAGCAGTGTGGATGTGGTGTCACGTGCTGCGTCTCGGCGTCCGTCGTCGCTACGCGGCGGCGTCGCCTCGACTCGCCTTACGCTAAGACAGGGTGGCAGTGGTGTCATGTGCTCGTCTCGGCGTCCGTCGTCGCTACCGCGACGACGTCCGCCTCGACTCGCCGAACCCTAAGATAGACAAGGTGGTAGTGGTGTCACGTGTTCATCTCGGCGTCCGTCGTCGCTACCGCGACGATGTCTGCCTCGACTCGCGTTACGCTAAGACAGGGTGGCAGTGGTGTCACGGGCTCGTGTCGGCGTCCGTTGTCACTGCCGCGACGACGTCCGTCTCAACTCGCGTAATCATAAGATAGACAGTGTGGATGTGGTGTCACGTGCTCGTCTCGGCGTCCGTCGTCGCTACCGCGACGACGTCCGCCTCTACTCGCCGAACCCTAAGATAGACAGGGTGGTAGTGGTGTCACGTGCTCGTCTCTGCGTCCAGCGTCGCTGCCGTGACGACGTCCGCCTCAACTCGCGTTACGCTAAGACAGGGTGGCAGTGGTGTCACGTGCTCGTCTCGGCGTCCGTCGTCGCTGCCGCGATGACGTCCGGCTCGACTTCGCGTAACCATAAGATGAGCGGTGTGGATGTGGTGTCGCGTGCTGCGTCTCGGCGTCCGTTGTCGCTACGCGGCGGCGTCGCCTCGACTTCGCCTTACGCTAAGACAGGGTGGCGGTGATGTCATGTGCTCATCTCGGCGTCCGTCGTCGCTACGCGGCGGCGTCGCCTCGACTTCGTATTACGCTAAGAGCGAGGGTGGCGGTGGTGTCACGTGCTGCGTCTCGGCGTCCGTCGGCGCTACGCGGCGGCGTCGCCTCGACTTCGCGTTACGCTAAGACGAGGTGGGAATGGTGTCACGTGCTCGTCTGGCGTCCGTCGTCGCTACGCGGCGGCGTCGCCTCGACTTCGCGTTACGCTAAGACGAGGGTGGGAGTGGTGTCACGTGCTGCGTCTCGGCGTCCGTCGTCGCTACGCGGCGGCGTCGCCTCGACTTCGCCTGCACGCTAAGACGAGGTGGCGGTCATGTCGTGTGCTGATCTCGGCGTCCGTCGTGCGCTACGCGGCGATGTCGCCTCGACTTCGCGTTACACTAAGATAGGGTGGCTGTGGTGTCGCGTGCTCGTCTCGGCGTCCGTCGTCGCTACGGCGGCGTCGCCTCGACTTCGCGTTACGCTAAGGCGCAGGGTGGCGGTGGTGTCACGTGCTCATCTCGGCGTCCGTCGTTGCTACGCGATGGCGTCCGCCTCGACTTCGCGTTATGCTAAGAGCGAGGGTGGTAGTGGTGTCACGTGCTGCGTCTTGGCGTCCGTCGTCGCTACGCGGCGGCGTCGCCTTGACTTCGCGTTACGCTAAGACAGGGTGGCGGTGGTGTCGCGTGCTCATCTCGGTGTCCGTCGTCGCTGCGCGGCGGCGTCCGGCTTCGACTTCGCGTAACCCTAAGATGAGCGGTGTGGATGTGGTGTCACGTGCTGCGTATTGGCGTCCGTCGTCGCTACGCTAGCGGCGTCGCCTCGACTTCGCCTTACGCTAAGACAAGGTGGCAGTCATGTCATGTGCTCATCTCGGCGTCCGTCGTCGCTACGCGGCGGCGTCGCCTCGACTTCGCGATTACGCTAAGGCGAGGTGGCGGTGGTGTCACGTGCTGCGTCTCGGCGTCCGTTATCGCTACGCGGCGGCGTCGCCTCGACTTCGCGTTACGCTAAGACAGGGTGGCAGTGGTGTCACGTGCTGCGTCTCGGCGTCCGTTATGCGCTACGCGGCGATGTCGCCTCGACTTCGCGTTACGCTAAGACAGGGTGGCAGCGGTGTCGCGTGCTCGTCTCGGCGTCGTCGTCGCTACGCGACGGCGTCGCCTCGACTTCGCCGAACCCTAAGATGAAGCGAGGAGGTAGTGGTGTCGCGTGCCGTCTCGGCATCGTCGTCGCTACGCGGCGGCGTCCACCCTCGACTTGCGTTACGCTAAAGGCGGGGTGGCGGTGGTCTCGCGTGCTCGTCTCGGCGTCCGTCGTCGCTACGCGGCGGCGTCGCCTCGACTTCGCGTTACGCTAAGGCAGGGTAACAGCGATGTCGCGTGCTGCGTCTCGGCGTCCGTCGTCGCTTCGCGGCGGCGTCGCCTCGACTTCGCGTGCGCTAAGACAGGGTGGGAATGGTGTCACGTGCTTGTCTCGGCGTTACGTCGTTGCTATCGCGGCGATGTCGCCTCGACTTCGCGTTACGCTAAGACAGGTGGCAGCATTGTCACGTGCTCGTCTCGGCGTCCGTCGTCGCTACCGTGACGACCTCCGCCTCGACTCGCATTATGCTAAGACAGGGTGGCACTGGTGTCATGTGCTCGTCTCGGTGTCCGTCGTCGCTGCCGCGGCGGCGTCCGCTTCGACTTCGCGTAACCCTAAGATGAGCGGTGTGGATGTGGTGTCGCGTGCTGCGTATCGGCGTCCGTCGTGCGTTACGCGGCGGCGTCCGCCTCGACTTCGCCTACGCTAAGGCAGGGTGGCGGTGATGTCGCGTGCTGCGTCTCTGCGTCCGTCGTCGCTACGCGGCGGCGTCATATGACTTCGCGTTACGCTAAGACAGGGTGGCGGTGGTGTCACGTGCTCGTCTCGGCATCCGTCGTCGCTACGCGGCGGCGTCGCCTCGACTTCGCCTTACGCTAAGACAAGTGGCGGTCATGTCATGTGCTCATATCGGCGCCGTCGTCGCGCTCTGCGGCGGCGTCACCTCGACTTCGCGATACGCTAAGACAGGGTGGCGGTGGTGTCGCGTGCTGCGTCTCGGCGTCGTTATACGCTACGCGGCGGCGTCGCCTCGACTTCGCGTTACGCTAAGGCAGGGTGGCAAGGTGTCACGTGCTGCGTCTCGGCGTCGTTGTGCGCTACTGCGGCGGCGTCGCCTCGACTTCGCGTTACGCTAAGACAGGGTGCAGCGGTGTCACATGCTGCGTCTCGGCGTCCGTCGTCGCTACGCGGCGGCGTCGCCTCGACTTCGCCGAACCCTAAGATGAGCAGGGTGGTAGTGGTGTCACGTGCTGCGTCTCGGCATCCGTCGTCGCTACGCGGCGGCGTCCACCGACTTGCGTTACGCTAAGGCGAGGGTGGCGGTGGTGTCACGTGCTGCGTCTCGGCGTCGTCGTCGCTACGCGGCGGCGTCGCCTCGACTTCGCGTTACGCTAAGACAGGGTAGCAATGGTGTCGCGTGCCGTCTCGGCGTCGTCGTCGCTACCGCGGCGGCGTCGCCTCGACTCGCGTTACGCTAAGACAGGGTGGGAATGGTGTCATGTGCTTGTCTCGGCATTCATCGTTGCTACCGCGACGACGTCCGCCTCGACTAGCGTTATGCTAAGACAGGGTGGCAGCAGTGTCACATGCTCGTCTCGGCGTCCGTCGTTGCTACCGCGACGACCTCCGCCTCGACTCGCATTACGCAAAGACAGGGTGGCACTGGTGTCACGTGCTGCGTCTCGGTGTCCGTCGTCGCTGCGCGCGGCGGCGTCGGCTTCGACTTCGCGTAACCCTAAGATGAGCGGTGTGGATGTGGTGTCGCGTGCACCGTATCGGCGTCCGTCGTCGTTACAGCGGCGGCGTCGCCTCGACTTCGCCTGCACGCTAAAAGCAGGGTGGCAGTGATGTCGCGTGCGCGTCTCGGCGTCCGTCGTCGCTACGCGGCGGCGTCCCTCGACTTCGCGTTACGCTAAGACAGGGTGGCGGTGGTGTCACATGCTCGTCTCGGCATCCGTCGTGCGCTGCGCGGCGGCGTCCGCTTCGACTTCGCGTAACCCTAAGATGAGCGGTGTGGATGTGGTGTCACGTGCCGTCTCGGCGTCCGTCGCCGCTACGCGGCGGCGTCGCCTCGACTTCGCCTTACGCTAAAGACAGGGTGGCGGTGGTGTCGTGTGCTGCGTCTCGGCGTCCGTCGTCGCTACGCTGCGCGCGTCGCCTCGACTTCGCCGAACCTAAGATAGACAAGGTGGTAGTGGTGTCACGTGTTCATCTCGGCGTCCGTCGTCGCTACCGCAACGACATCCGCCTCGACTCGCGTTACGCTAAGACAGGATGGCGGTGGTGTCACGGGCTCGTGTCGGCGTCGTTGTCTTTGCGCGGCGGCGTCCGCTCAACTTCGCGTAACCATAAGATGAGCGGTGTGGATGTGGTGTCACGTGCTGCGTCTCGGCGTCCGTCGTTGCTACGCTTCGGCGTCGCCTCGACTTCGCCGAACCCTAAGATAGACAGGCTGGTAGTGGTGTCACGTGCTCGTCTCGCGTCGGCGTCGCTGCCGTGGCGGCGTCGCCTCAACTTCGCGTTACGCTAAGACAGAGGTGGCGGTGGTGTCGCGTGCTCGTCTCGGCGTCCGTCGTCGCTGCGCGGCGGCGTCCGGCTTCGACTTCGCGTAACCATAAGATAGAGCGGTGTGGATGTGGTGTCACGTGCTTGTCTCGGCGTCCGTTGTCGCTTCTACGCGGCGGCGTCGCCTCGACTTCGCGTACGCTAAGACAGGGTGGCAGTGATGTCATGTGCTCATCTCGGCGTCGTCGTCGCTACGCGACGGCGTCGCCTCGACTTCGTCATTACGCTAAGATAGGGTGGCGGTGGTGTCACGTGCTGCGTCTCGGCGTCGTCGGCGCTACGCGGCGGCGTCGCCTCGACTTCGCGTTACGCTAAGGCGAGGTGGGAATGGTGTCACGTGCTCGTCTCGGCGTCCGTCGTCGCTACGCGGCGGCGTCGCCTCGACTTCGCGTTATGCTAAGACAGGTGGGAGTGGTGTCACGTGCTCGTCTCGGCGCCCGTCGTCGCTACGCGGCGGCGTCGCCTCGACTTCGCCTTACGCTAAGACAGGGTGGCAGTCATGTCATGTGCTAATCTCGGCGTCCGTAAATCGCTACGCGGCGGCGTCCGCCTCGACTTCGCGTTACACTAAGACAGAGGTGGCTGTGGTGTCGCGTGCTCGTCTCGGCGTCGTAAATGCGCTACGCGGCGCGTCGCCTCGACTTCGCGTTACGCTAAGACAGGGTGGCGGTGGTGTCATGTGCTCATCTCGGCGTCGTCGTCGCTACCGCGACGGCGTCCGCCTCGACTTCGCGAACCCTAAGATAGGCGAGGGTGGTAGTGGTGTCGCGTGTCGTCTCGGCATCGTCGTCGCTACGCGGCGGCGTCGCCTCGACTTCGCGTTACGCTTCGACAAGGTGGCAGCGGTGTCACGTGCTGCGTCTTGGCGTCGTCGTCGCTACGCGATGGCGTCGCCTCGACTTCGCGTTACGCCAAGGCAGGGTGGTAGTGGTGTCACGTGCTGCGTCTCGGCGTCCGTCGCCGCTTCGCGGCGGCGTCGACTCGACTTCGCGTTACGCTAAGACAGGGTGGTAGTGGTGTCACGTGCTCGTCTCGGCGTCCGTCGTCGCTACCTCGACGACCTCCGCCTCGACCCGCATTACGCTAAGATAGGGTGGCACTGGTGTCATGTGCTCGTCTCGGTCTCCGTCGTCGCTGCCGCGACGACGTCCGGCTCGACTCGCGTAACCCTAAGATAGACAGTGTGGATGTGGTGTCACGTGCTCGTATCGGCGTCCGTCGTCGTTACCGCGACGACGTCCGCCTCGACTCGCCTTACGCTAAGACAGGGTGGCAGTGATGTCACGTGCACGTCTCTGCGTCCGTCGTCGCTACGCGGCGGCGTCGCCTCGACTTCGCGTTACGCTAAGACAGGGTGGCGGTGGTGTCACGTGCTGCGTCTCGGCGTCCGTCGTCGCTACGCGGCGGCGTCGCCTCGACTTCGCCTACGCTAAGACAAGGTGGCAGTCATGTCATGTGCTCATATCGGCGCCGTCGTCGCTACGCGGCGGCGTCCGCCTCGACTTCGCGTTACGCTAAGACAGGGTGGCGGTGGTGTCACGTGCTGCGTCTCGGCGTCCGTTATGCGCTACGCGGCGACATCCGCCTCGACTTCGCGTTACGCTAAGACAGGGTGGCGGTGGTGTCACGTGCTCGTCTCGGCGTCCGTTATGCGCTACGCGGCGGCGTCGCCTCGACTTCGCGTTGCGCTAAGACAGGGTGGCAGCGGTGTCACGTGCTCGTCTCGGCGTCCGTCGTCGCTACGCGGCGGCGTCGCCTCGACTTCGCCGAACCCTAAGATAGAGCGAGGTGGTAGTGGTGTCACGTGCCGTCTCGGCATCGCCGTCGCTACGCGGCGGCGTCCGCCTCGACTTGCGTTACGCTAAGAGCAGGGTGGCGGTGGTGTCACGTGCTGCGTCTCGGCGTCCGTCGTCGATACGCGGCAGCGCCGCCTCGACTTCGCGTTACGCTAAGACAGGGTAGCAATGGTGTCACGTGCTCATCTCGGCGTCCGTCGTCGCTACGCGGCGGCGTCGCCTCGACTCGCATTACGCTAAGACAGGGTGGGAATGGTGTCATGTGCTTGTCTCGGCATTCGTCGTTGCTACCGCGACGACGTCCGCCTCGACTCGCGTTATGCTAAGACAGGGTGGCAGCAGTGTCACATGCTCGTCTCGGCGTCCGTCGTTGCTACCGCGACGACCTCCGCCTCGACTCGCATTACGCTAAGACAGGGTGGCACTGGTGTCACGTGCTCGTCTCGGTGTCCGTCGTCGCTGCCGCGACGACGTCCGGCTCGACTCGCGTAACCCTAAGATAGACAGTGTGGATGTGGTGTCACGTGCTCGTATCGGCGTCCGTCGTGCGTTACGCGGCGGCGTCGCCTCGACTTCGCCTACGCTAAGACAGGGTGGCGGTGATGTCGCGTGCGTCTCGGCGTCCGTCGTCGCGCTGCGGCGGCGTCGCCGACTTCGCGTTCACGCTAAGACAGGGTGGCGGTGGTGTCACATGCCGTCTCGGCATCCGTCGTCGCTGCGCGGCGGCGTCGGCTTCGACTTCGCGTAACCCTAAGATGAGCGGTGTGGATGTGGTGTCACGTGCTGCGTCTCGGCGTCCGTCGCCGCTACGCGGCGGCGTCGCCTCGACTTCATATACGCTAAGACAGGGTGGCGGTGGTGTCATGTGCTGCGTCTCGGCGTCCGTCGTCGCTACCGCGATGGCGTCGCCTCGACTTCGCCGAACCTAAGATGAGACAAGGTGGTAGTGGTGTCACGTGTTCATCTCGGCGTCCGTCGTCGCTACGCGGCGGCGTCGCCTCGACTTCGCGTTGCGCTAAGACGGGGTGGCGGTGGTGTCGCGGGCTGCGTCTCGGCGTCGTCGTCACTGCCGCGGCGGCGTCGGCTCAACTTCGCGTAACCATAAGATGAGCGGTGTGGATGTGGTGTCGCGTGCTGCGTCTCGGCGTCCATCGTCGCTACGCGGCGGCGTCCGCCTCGACTTCGCCGAACCCTAAGATAGAGCGGGGTGGTAGTGGTGTCGCGTGCTCATCTCTGCGTCGGCGTCGCTGCCGTGGCGGCGTCCGCCTCAACTTCGCGTTACGCTAAGGCGGGGTGGCGGTGGTGTCATGTGCTGCGTCTCGGCGTCCGTCGTCGCTGCGCGACGGCGTCAGCTCGACTTCGCGTAACCATAAGATGAGCGGTGTGGATGTGGTGTCGCGTGCTCGTCTCGGCGTCCGTTGTAAACTACGCGGCGGCGTCGCCTCGACTTCGCCTTACGCTAAGGCAGGGTGGCGGTGATGTCATGTGCTCATCTCGGCGTCCGTCGTCGCTACGCGGCGGCGTCGCCTCGACTTCGTGTTACGCTAAGACAGGGTGGCGGTGGTGTCGCGTGCTGCGTCTCGGCGTCCGTCGGCGCTACGCGGCGGCGTCGCCTCGACTTCGCGTTACGCTAAGGCGAAGGTGGGAATGGTGTCACGTGCTCGTCTCGGCGTCCGTCGTCGCTACGCGGCGGCGTCGCCTCGACTTCGCGTTACGCTAAGACAGGGTGGAGTGGTGTCACGTGCTGCGTCTCGGCGTCCGTCGTCGCTACCGGCGGCGTCGCCTCGACTTCGCCTTACGCTAAGACAGGGTGGCAGTCATGTCATGTGCTGATCTCGGCGTCCGTCGTCGCTGCGCACGCGGCGGCGTCGCCTCGACTTCGCGTTACACTAAGGCAGGGTGGCTGTGGTGTCGCGTGCTCGTCTCGGCGTCCGTCGTCGCTACGCGGCGGCGTCCGCCTCGACTTCGCGTGCGCTAAGACAGAGGTGGCGGTGGTGTCGCGTGCTCATCTCGGCGTCGTCGTCGCTACGCGACGGCGTCCGCCTCGACTTCGCCGAACCCTAAGATAAGCGGGGTGGTAGTGGTGTCGCGTGTCGTCTCGGCATCCGTCGTCGCTACGCGGCGGCGTCGCCTCGACTTCGCGTTACGCTTCGACAAGGTGGCAGCGGTGTCACGTGCTGCGTCTCGGCGTCCGTCGTCGCTACGCGATGGCGTCGCCTCGACTTCGCGTTACGCTAAGACAGGGTGGTAGTGGTGTCGCGTGCTCGTTGGCGTCCGTCGCCGCTACGCGGCGGCGTCGCCTCGACTCTCGTTACGCTAAGACAGGGTGGCACTGGTGTCACGTGCTGCGTCTCGGCGTCGTCGTCGCTACGCGAGCGTCGCCTCGACTTCGCGTTACGCTAAGACAGGGTGGCGGTGGTGTCACGTGCTGCGTCTCGGCGTCCGTAAATGCGCTACGCGGCGGCGTCGCCTCGACTTCGCCTTACGCTAAGACAGGGTAGGAATGGTGTCACGTGCTGCGTCTCGGCATCCGTCGTCGCTACCGCGGCGGCGTCCGCCTCGACTTCGCCTTACGCTAAAGACAGGGTGGGAATGGTGTCACGTGCTTGTCTCGGCGTTACGTCGTTGCTACGCGGCGGCGTCGCCTCGACTCGCGTTACGCTAAGACAAGGTGGCAGCGGTGTCACGTGCTCGTCTCGGCGTCCGTCGTCGCTACCGCGACGACCTCCGCCTCGACTTCGCGTTACGCTAAAGCGGTGAGGCGGTGGTGTCGTATGCTCGTCTCGGCGTCCGTCGTCGCTATCGCGACAGCGGTGCGCCTCGACTTCGCGTTACACTAAGACAGGGTGGCGGTGGTGCCCCGTGCTGCGTCTCGGTGTCCGTCGTCGCTGCCGCGGCGGCGTCCGCTTCGACTTCGCGTAACCCTAAGATGAGCAGTGTGGATGTGGTGTCACGTGCTGCGTTTCGGCGTCCGTCGTCGCTACCGCGGCGGCGTCGCCTCGACTTCGCCTTACGCTAAGACAAGGTGGCAGTCATATCATGTGCTCATCTCGGCGTCCGTCTTCGCTACCCGCGGCGGCGTCGCCTCGACTTCGCGTTACGCTAAGACAGGGTGGCGGTGGTGTCATTTGCTCGTCTCGGCGTCCTTTACGCTACCGCGCGGCGGCGTCGCCTCGACTCGCGTTACGCTAAGACAGGGTGGGAATGGTGTCACGTGCTGCGTCTCGGCGTCCGTCGTCGCTACGCGGCGACTTCGCCTCGACTTCGCGTTACGCTAAGACGAGGTGGGAGTGGTGTCACGTGCTTGTCTCGGCGTTCCGTCGTCGCTACGCGGCGGCGTCCGCCTCGACTTCGCCTGCGCTAAGACAGGGTGGCGGTCATGTCATGTGCTGATCTCGGCGTCCGTCGTCGCTACGCGGCGGCGTCCGCCTCGACTTCGCGTTACACTAAGACAGGGTGGCTGTGGTGTCACGTTTTCGTCTCGGCGTCCGTCGTCGCTACGCGGCGGCGGATGCCGAACATTGCGATACGCTTCGACAAGGTGGCAGCGGTGTCACGTGCTCGTCTCGGCGTCCGTCGTCGCTACCGCGATGGCGTCCGCCTCGACTTCGCGTTACGCTAAGACAGGGTGGTAGTGGTGTCGCGTGCTCGTTGGCGTCCGTCGCCGCTACGCGGCGGCGTCGCCTCGACTTCGCGTTACGCTAAAGACAGGTGGCACTGGTGTCGCGTGCTGCGTCTCGGCGTCCGTCGTCGCTACGCGAGCGTCGCCTCGACTTCGCGTTACGCTAAGACAGGGTGGCAGTGGTGTCGCGTGCTCGTCTCGGCGTCCGTCGTCGCTACGCGGCGGCGTCGCCTCGACTTCGCATTATGCTAAAGACAGGGTAGGAATGGTGTCACGTGCTGCGTCTCGGCGTCGTCGTCGCTACCGCGGCGGCGTCGCCTCGACTTCGCCTTACGCTAAGACAGGGTGGGAATGGTGTCACGTGCTTGTCTCGGCATTACGTCGTCGCTACGCGGCGGCGTATCTCGACTTCGCGTTACGCTAAGACAAGGTGGCAGTCATGTCATGTGCTGATCTCGGCGTCCGTCGTCGCTACGCGGCGGCGTCCGCCTCGACTTCGCGTTACACTAAGACAGGGTGGCTGTGGTGTCACGTGCTGCGTCTCGGCGTCGTCGTCGCTACGCGGCGGCGTCGCCCTCGACTTCGCGTTGCGCTAAGACAGGGTGGCGGTGGTGTCACGTGCTGCGTCTCGGCGTCGTCGTCGCTACGCGAAGGCGTCCGCCTCGACTTCGCGTTGCGCTAAGACAGGGTGGCAGTCATGTCATGTGCTGATCTCGGCGTCCGTCGTGCGCTACGCGGCGGCGTCGCCTCGACTTCGCGTTACACTAAGGCAGGGTGGCTGTGGTGTCACGTGCTGCGTCTCGGCGTCCGTCGTCGCTACGCGGCGGCGTCCGCTCGACTTCGCGTTACGCTAAGACAGAGGTGGCGGTGGTGTCGCGTGCTCATCTCGGCGTCCGTCGTCGCTACGCGGCGGCGTCGCCTCGACTTCGCCGAACCCTAAGATGAGCAGGGTGGTAGTGGTGTCACGTGTCGTCTCGGCATCCGTCGTCGCTACGCGGCGGCGTCGCCTCGACTTCGCGTTACGCTACGACAAGGTGGCAGCGGTGTCACGTGCTGCGTCTCGGCGTCGTCGTCGCTACCGCGATGGCGTCGCCTCGACTTCGCGTTACGCTAAGACAGGGTGGTAGTGGTGTCACGTGCTCGTTCGGCGTCCGTCGCCGCTACGCGGCGGCGTCGCCTCGACTCTCGTTACGCTAAGACGAGGTGGCAGTGGTGTCACGTGCTGCGTCTCGGCGTCCGTCGTCGCTACGCGAAGCGTCGCCTCGACTTCGCGTTACGCTAAGAACAGGGTGGCGGTGGTGTCACGTGCTGCGTCTCGGCGTCCGCCGTCGCTACGCGGCGGCGTCGCCTCGACTTCGCCTTACGCTAAGACAGGGTAGGAATGGTGTCACGTGCTGCGTCTCGGCGTCCGTCGTCGCTACCGCGGCGGCGTCGCCTCGACTTCGCCTTACGCTAAGACGAGGTGGGAATGGTGTCACGTGCTTGTCTCGGCATTCGTCGTTGCTACGCGGCGGCGTCGCCTCGACTTCGCGTTACGCTAAGACAAGGTGGCAGCGGTGTCACGTGCTCGTCTCGGCGTCGTCGTCGCTACGCGGCGACCTCCGCCTCGACTTCGCGTTACGCTAAGACGGTGAGCAGTGGTGTCGTGTGCTCGTCTCGGCGTCCGTCGTCGCTATCGCGACAGCGTGCGCCTCGACTTCGCGTTACACTAAGACAGGGTGGCGGTGGTGCCGCGTGCTGCGTCTCGGTGTCGTCGTCGCTGCCGCGGCGGCGTCCGCTTCGACTTCGCGTAACCCTAAGATGAGCGGTGTGGATGTGGTGTCACGTGCTGCGTTTCAGCGTCCGTCGTCGCTACGCGGCGGCGTCTCGACTTCGCCTTACGCTAAGACAAGGTGGCGGTCATATCATGTGCTCATCTCGGCGTCCGTCTTCGCTACGCGGCGGCGTCGCCTCGACTTCGCGTTCGCGCTAAGGCAGGGTGGCGGTGGTGTCATTTGCTCGTCTGGCGTCCTTTGCCGCTACGCGGCGGCGTCGCCTCGACTTCGCGTTACGCTAAGACGGGTGGGAATGGTGTCACGTGCTGCGTCTCGGCGTCGTCGTCGCTACGCGGCGACTTCCGCCTCGACTTCGCGTTACGCTAAGACAGGGTGGGAGTGGTGTCACGTGCTTGTCTCGGCGTTACGTCGTCGCTACGCGGCGGCGTCCGCCTCGACTTCGCCTTACGCTAAGACAGCGGTGGCAGTCATGTCATGTGCTGATCTCGGCGTCGTCGTCGCTACGCGGCGGCGTCGCCTCGACTTCGCGTTACACTAAGACAGGGTGGCTGTGGTGTCACGCTTTCGTCTCGGCGTCCGTCGTCGCTACGCGGCGGCGGATGCCGAAACGACTGCGATCTGCCTTCGACAAGGTGGCAGCGGTGTCACGTGCTGCGTCTGGCGTCCGTCGTCGCTACGCGATAGCGTCGCCTCGACTTCGCGTGCGCTAAGACAGGGTGGTAGTGGTGTCACGTGCTCGTTCGGCGTCGTCGCCGCTACGCGGCGGCGTCGCCTCGACTTCGCGTTACGCTAAAGCGAGGTGACACTGGTGTCACGTGCTCGTCTCGGCGTCCGTCGTCGCTACGCGAGCGTCCGCCTCGACTTCGCGTTACGCTAAGACAGGGTGGCGGTGGTGTCACGTGCTGCGTCTCGGCGTCCGTCGTCGCTACGCGGCGGCGTCGCCTCGACTTCGCATTATGCTAAGACGGGGTAGGAATGGTGTCGCGTGCTGCGTCTCGGCGTCCGTCGTCGCTACCACGGCGGCGTCGCCTCGACTTCGCCTTACGCTAAGACAGGGTGGGAATGGTGTCACGTGCTTGTCTCGGCATTACGTCGTCGCTACGCGGCGGCGTCGCTTCGACTTCGCGTTACGCTAAGACAAGGTGGCAGCGGTGTCACGTGCTCGTCTCGGCGTCGTCGTCGCTACGCGGCGACCTCCGCCTCGACTTCGCGTTACGCTAAGACGGTGAGCGGTGGTGTCATGTGCTGCGTCTCGGCGTCGGCGTCGCTATCGCGACAGCGTCGCCTCGACTTCGCGTTACGCTAAGACAGGGTGGCGGTGGTGCCCGTGCTGCGTCTCGGTGTCCGTCGTCGCTGCGCGGCGGCGTCCGCTTCGACTTCGCGTAACCCTAAGATGAACGGTGTGGATGTGGTGTCACGTGCTGCGTTTCGGCGTCCGTCGTCGCTACGCGCGGCGGCGTGCCCTCGACTTCGCCTTACGCTAAGACAAGGTGGCAGTCATATCATGTGCTCATCTCGGCGTCCGTCTTCGCTACGCGGCGGCGTCCGCCTCGACTTCGCGTTACGCTAAGGCAGGGTGGCGGTGGTGTCACGTGCCGTCTCGGCGTCCTTTGCCGCTACGCGGCGGCGTCGCCTCGACTTCGCGTTACGCTAAGACGAGGGTGGCAGTGGTGTCACGTGCCGTCTGGCGTCGTTATGCGCTACGCGGCGGCGTCGCCTCGACTTCGCGTTGCGCTAAGACAGGGTGGCAGCGGTGTCGCGTGCTGCGTCTCGGCGTCCGTCGTCGCTACGCGACCACGTCCGCCTCGACTTCGCTGAACCCTAAGATGAGCAGGGTGGTAGTGGTGTCACGTGCTCGTCTCGGCATCCGTCGTCGCTACGCGGCGGCGTCCACCGAGTCGCGTTACGCTAAGACAGGGTGGCGGTGGTGTCGCGTGCTCGTCTCGGCGTCCGTAAATCGCTACGCGGCGGCGTCGCTCGACTTCGCGTTACGCTAAGACAGGGTAGCAATGGTGTCACGTGCTGCGTCTCATCCGTCGTCGCTACGCGGCGGCGTCCCTCGACTTCGCGTTACGCTAAGACAGGGTGGGAATGGTGTCACGTGCTGCGTCTCGGCGTCCGTCGTCGCTACGCGACAGCGTCGCCTCGACTTCGCGTTACGCTAAGACGAGGGTGGGACTGGTGTCACGTGCTGCGTCTGGCGTCCGTCGTCGCTACGCGGCGGCGTCGCCTCGACTTCGCCTTACGCTAAGACGGGGTGGCGGTCATGTCATGTGCTGATCTCGGCGTCCGTCGTCGCTACGCGGCGGCGTCACCTCGACTTCGCGTTACACTAAGACAGGGTGGCTGTGGTGTCGCGTGCTGCGTCTCGGCGTCCGTCGTCGCTACGCGGCGGCGTCGCCTCGACTTCGCGTTACGCTAAGACAGGGTGGCGGTGGTGTCACGTGCTCATCTCGGCGTCGTCGTCGCTACGCGGCGGCGTCCGCTCGACTTCGCCGAACCCTAAGATAGACAGGGTGGTAGTGGTAATTGTCACGTGTCGTCTCGGCATCCGTCGTCGCTACGCGGCGGCGTCGCCTCGACTTCGCGTTACGCTACAACAAGGTGGCAGCGGTGTCACGTGCTGCGTCTCGGCGTCCGTCGTCGCTACGCGATAGCGTCGCCTCGACTTCGCGTTACGCTAAGACAGGGTGGTAGTGGTGTCGCGTGCTCGTTCGGCGTCCGTCATCGCTACGCGGCGGCGTCGCCTCGACTTCGCGTTACGCTAAGAGCAGGTGGCAGTGGTGTCACGTGCTGCGTCTCGGCGTCCGTCGTCGCTACGCGAGCGTCGCCTCGACTTCGCGTTGCGCTAAGACAGGGTGGCGGTGGTGTCACGTGCTCGTCTCGGCGTCCGTCGTCGCTACGCGGCGGCGTCGCCTCGACTTCGCATTACGCTAAGACGCGGTAGGAATGGTGTCACGTGCTCGTCTCGGCGTCCGTCGTCGCTACCCGGCGGCGTCGCCTCGACTCGCCTTACGCTAAGACAGGGTGGGAATGGTGTCACGTGCTTGTCTCGGCATTCGTCGTCGCTACCGCGACGACGTCCGCCTCGACTCGCGTTACGCTAAGACAGGGTGGCAGCGGTGTCACGTGCTGCGTCTCGGCGTCGCGTCGTCGCTACGCGGCGACCTCGCCTCGACTTCGCGTTACGCTAAGGCGGTGAGGCAGTGGTGTCGTGTGCTGCGTCTCGGCGTCCGTCGTCGCTATCGCGACAGCGGTCGCCTCTCGACTTCGCGTTGCGCTAAGACAGGGTGGCGGTGGTGCCGCGTGCCGTCTCGGTGTCCGTAAATCGCTGCTGCGCGGCGGCGTCGGCTTCGACTTCGCGTAACCCTAAGATGAGCAGTGTGGATGTGGTGTCGCGTGCTGCGTTTCGCGCGTCGTCGTCGCTACCGCAGCGGCGTCGCCTCGACTTCGCCTTACGCTAAGACAAGGTGGCGGTCATATCATGTGCTCATCTCGGCGTCCGTCTTCGCTACGCGGCGGCGTCGCCTCGACTTCGCGTTACGCTAAGGCGAGGGTGGCGGTGGTGTCACGTGCTCGTCTCGGCGTCCTTTAGCCGCTACGCGGCGGCGTCCGCCTCGACTTCGCGTTACGCTAAGACAGGGTAGCAATGGTGTCACGTGCTCGTCACGGCGTCCGTCGTCGCTACGCGGCGGCGTCGCCTCGACTTCGCGTTACGCTAAGACAGGGTGGCAGTGGTGTCACGTGCTCGTCTCGGCATCCGTCGTCGCTACGCGGCGGCGTCGCCTCGACTTCGCCTTACGCTAAGACAAGGTGGCAGTCATATCATGTTCTCATCTCGGCGTAAATCGTCGCTACGCGGCGGCGTCGCCTCGACTTCGCGTTACGCTAAGACAGGGTGGCGGTGGTGTCACGTGCTGCGTCTCGGCGTCCTTTATGCGCTACGCGGCGGCGTCGCCTCGACTTCGCGTTACGCTAAGATAGGGTGGTAGTGGTGTCACGTGCTGCGTCTCGGCGTCCGTTGTCGCTACGCGGCGGCGTCGCCTCGACTTCGCGTTACGCTAAGACAGGGTGGCAGCGGTGTCGCGTGCTGCGTCTCGGCGTCGTCGTCGCTACGCGACCACGTCGCCTCGACTTCGCTGAACCCTAAGATGAGCGGGGTGGTAGTGGTGTCACGTGCCGTCTCGGCGTCCGTCGTCGCTACGCGGCGGCGTCCACCGACTTCGCGTTACGCTAAGAGCGAGGGTGGCGGTGGTGTCACGTGCTGCGTCTCGGCGTCCGTCGTCGCTACGCGGCGGCGTCGCCTCGACTTCGCGTTACGCTAAGACAGGGTAGCAATGGTGTCACGTGCTGCGTCTGCGTCGTCGTCGCTACGCGGCGGCGTCCGCCTCGACTTCGCGTTACGCTAAGGCAGGGTGGGAGTGGTGTCACGTGCTGCGTCTCGGCGTCCGTCTCGACTTCGCGTTACGCTAAGACAGGGTGGCAGTTGTGTCGCGTGCTCGTCTCGGCGTCCGTTATGCGCTACGCGGCGGCGTCGCCTCGACTTCGCGTTACGCTAAGACAGGGTGGCGGTGGTGTCACGTGCTGCCGTCTCGGCGTCCGTCTCGACTTCGCGTTACGCTAAGACAGGGTGGCAGTGTTGTCGCGTGCTGCGTCTCGGCGTCCGTTATGCGCTACGCGGCGGCGTCGCCTCGACTTCGCGTTACGCTAAGACAGGGTGGCGGTGGTGCCCGTGCTGCGTCTCGGTGTCCGTCGTCGCTGCGCGGCGGCGTCGGCTTCGACTTCGCGTAACCCTAAGATGAGCGGTGTGGATGTGGTGTCGCGTGCTGCCGTATCGGCGTCCGTCGTCGCTACGCGACGGCGTCCTTCGACTTCGCCTTACGCTAAGACAAGGTGGCGGTCATATCATGTTCTCATCTCGGCGTCGTCGTCGCTACGCGGCGGCGTCGCCTCGACTTCGCGTTACGCTAAGACAGGGTGGCAGTGGTGTCACGTGCTGCGTCTCGGCGTCCTTTAGCCGCTACGCGGCGGCGCCGCCTCGACTTCGTGTTACGCTAAGACAGGGTGGCGGTGGTGTCGCGTGCTGCGTCTCGGCGTCGTTGTCGCTACGCGGCGGCGTCCGCCTCGACTTCGCGTTACGCTAAGACAGGGTGGCAGCGGTGTCACGTGCTGCGTCTCGGCTTCGTCGTCGCTACGCGACCCGTCGCCTCGACTTCGCTGAACCCTAAGCTGAGCAGGGTGGTAGTGGTGTCACGTGCTCGTCTCGGCATCCGTCGTCGCTACGCGGCGGCGTCCACCTCGACTTCGCGTTACGCTAAGACAGGGTGGCGGTGGTGTCGCGTGCTGCGTCTCGGCGTCCGTCGTCGCTACGCGGCGGCGTCGCTTCGACTTCGCGTTACGCTAAGACAGGGTAGCAATGGTGTCACGTGCTGCGTCTCGTCCGTCGTCGCTACCGCGGCGGCGTCCGCGACTCGACTTCGCCTTACGCTAAGACGAGGTGGGAATGGTGTCACGTGCTTGTCTCGGCATTACGTCGTTGCTACGCGGCGGCGTCGCCTCGACTCGCGTTACGCTAAGACAGGGTGGCAGCAGTGTCACGTGCTCGTCTCGGCGTCCGTCGTCGCTACCGCGACGACCTCCGCCTCGACTCGCGTTACGCTAAGACAGGGTGGCACTGGTGTCACGTGCTCGTCTCGGTGTCCGTAAATCGCTACGCGGCGGCGTCCGCCGACTTCGCGTTACGCTAAGACGGTGAGCAGTTGTGTCATGTGCTGCGTCTCGGCGTCCGTCGTCGCTATCGCGACAGCGGCGCCTCGACTTCGTGTTACGCTAAGGCAGGGTGGCGGTGGTGCCGCGTGCTGCGTCTCGGTGTCCGTAAATGCGCTGCGGCGGCGTCGCTTCGACTTCGCGTAACTCTAAGATGAGCGGTGTGGATGTGGTGTCGCGTGATCGTATCGGCGTCCGTTGTAAGCTACGCGGCGGCGTCGCCTCGACTTCGCCTTACGCTAAGACAAGGTGGCAGTCATATCATGTGCTCATCTCGGCGTCCGTCGTCGCTACGCGGCGGCGTCCGCCTCGACTTCGCGTTGCGCTAAGAGCGAGGTGGCGGTGGTGTCACGTGCTGCGTCTCGGCGTCTCTGTCGCTACGCGAGGGCGTCCGCCTCGACTTCGCGTTACGCTAAGACAGGGTGGCAGTGGTGTCACGTGCTCGTCTCGGCGTCCGTTATGCGCTACGCGGCGGCGTCGCCTCGACTTCGCGTTACGCTAAGGCAGGGTGGCAGCGGTGTCACGTGCTCGTCTCGGCGTCCGTCGTGCGCTACGCGACCACGTCGCCTCGACTTCGCTGAACCCTAAGATGAGGCAGGGTGGTAGTGGTGTCACGTGCTCATCTCGGCATCCGTCGTCGCTACGCGGCAGCGTCCCCTCGACTTCGCGTTACGCTAAGGCGGGTGGCGGTGGTGTCACGTGCTGCGTCTCGGCGCCCGTCGTCGCTACCGCGACGGCGTCGCCTCGACTTCGCGTTACGCTAAAGACAGGGTTGCAATGGTGTCACGTGCTCGTCTGCGTCCGCCGTCGCTACGCGGCGGCGTCGCCTCGACTTCGCATTACGCAAAGGCAGGGTGGGAATGGTGTCACGTGCTTGTCTCGGCATTAAATGCGTTGCAAAAGCGGCGGCGTCCGCCTCGACTTCGCGTTACGCTAAGACAGGGTGGCAGCGGTGTCACGTGCTGCGTCTCGGCGTCCGTCGTCGCTACTGGCGGCGACCTCGCCTCGACTTCGCGTTACACTAAAACAGGGTGGCACTGGTGTCACGTGCTCGTCTCGGCGTCGTCGTCGCTGCGCGACGGCGTGCGACTTCGACTGCGTAACCCTAAGATAAGCGGTGTGGATGTGGTGTCACGTGCCGTATCGGCGTCCGTCGTCGTTACGCGGCGGCGTCGCCTCGACTTCGCCTGCGCTAAGACAGGGTGGCGGTGATTTCCGTGCTGCGTCTCGCGTCCGTCGTCGCTACGCGGCGGCGTCCGACTTCGACTTCGCGTTACGCTAAGACAGGTTGGCGGTGGTGTCACGTGCTGCGTCTCGGCATCCGTCGTCGCTGCCGCGGCGGCGTCCGGCTCGACTTCGCGTAACCCTAAGATGAACAGTGTGGATGTGGTGTCACGTGCTCCTCTCGGCGTCCGTCGCCGCTACGCGGCGACATCGCCTCGACTCGCCTTACGCTAAGGCAGGGTGGCGGTGGTGTCACGTGCTGCGTCTCGGCGTCCGTCGTCTCTACGCGGCGGCGTCGCCTCGACTTCGCCGAACCCTAAGATAGACGGGGTGGTAGTGGTGTCACGTGCTCGTCTCGGCATCCGTCGTCGCTATCGCGGCGGCGTCCGCCTCGACTTCGCATTACGCTAAGACAGGGTGGCGGTGGTGTCACGGGCCGTCTCGGCGTCCGTCGTCGCTGCCGCGGCGACATCGGCTTCGACTTCGCGTAACCATAAGATGAGCGGTGTGGATGTGGTGTCACGTTCTCGTCTCGGCGTCCGTCGTCGCTACGCGGCGGCGTCGCCTCGACTTCGCCTTACGCTAAGACAGGGTGGCGGTGATGTCATGTGCTCATCTCGGCGTCCGTCGTCGCTACGCGACGGCGTCGCCTCGACTTCGCGTTGCGCTAAGGCGGGTGGCGGTGGTGTCACGTGCCGTCTCGGCGTCCGTCGTCGCTACGCGGCGGCGTCGCTTCGACTTCGTGTTACGCTAAAACGAGGTGGCGGTGGTG
>JAHIAM010016290.1:0-35683 GCA_021605205.1 Aegilops longissima
TACCGTTGTGATCCTAAATTTTTTTAGTGAAATTCAAGGAGAGGAAGTCAAAACTTCTATGTGGGAGACCTCACCGGCGCAGAAGGTGGGAGTAAAAATCCTACTCTCGATATATATAATCCTAAGACTCAAAACATTTTTGTTCTAGACTCAACAACACCACAAACAATCAAGCGGGGGCTCCTAAGTGGGATGGCTCGATTACCAACATTGGCCTCGATCGCCTATATCTCCCATGTTTGAAGCCGACTTAGAGGCATAACGCATTGAAAGCAATTAAGTGAGGTAATCTTCACACAACCCATGTAATACATAAGGAAAGGGATACATAGTTGGCTTCGATGCCACTTACACAATACATAAATAAACATCCATCATCAGATTACACTCAAGGTCCGACTACGGAACCAAAATAAAAGAAGACTACCCCAAATGCTACAGGATCCCGATCGTCCCAGCTGGGCTCCACCAATCATCGGGAAAAGACACATAGTAACGACCGTTCCTCGTCGAACTCCCTTGAGCTCGGTTCGTCACCTGCAGCATCGTCGGCTGCAACTGTTTTGGTAGAATCTGAGTCAGAGGACTCGGCAATCTCACACCACGAGATCAAGACTATTTAAGCTTATAGGAAGGACGAGTTGTGAGGTGGAGCTGCACAAGCGACTAGCATATGGTGGCTACATTAGCAAAAAGGCGAGAAGAGAAGCAAGCCGGTCGTGAAGCTAGTAGCGATCAAGAAGTGATCTGAACTACTTCGTCAAACATAACTCCAACACCGTGTTCACTTCCGGACTCATAGAAGAGACCATCCGGTTACACTGTTGATGTGTATTTTAATTAAAGGTTAACCGGGTTTTCTCCGGACATTAACAAATTCCCATCTGCCTCATAATGCAGGCGGCTTTGAAGATAATACCTGCGGGGTGTCCCAACAGCCCATTATAAGCTCTCACGGTCGGCGAAGGATATTCCTTCTCGGGAAGACCCGATCGATCTCGAATCCCGGACTACAAGACATTTGACAACAATAAAACAAGACCAGCAAAACGCCCGATTGTGCGACAAATCCCGATAGGAGCTGCACATATCTCGTTCTCGGGCACATCCGGATGAGCGTCGTACAACTAAAACCAGGCCTCAATTTTCCCCAGGTGGCCTGCAAAGGGATCTAGTTCAGGACACTCGAAGAACACTTGGTCCAGAAGCGGGGGTTAAAATAAAGATGACCCTCGGGCTCGGAAAACCGGGGAAAAAACTTAGGTGGCAAATGGTAAAACCAAAGTTGGGCCTTCTGGAGGAGTCTTATTCAAAGCGAACTGTCAAGGGTCCCATAAATCCCAACCATGTAAGGCAGCGATATCAAGGAACATAACACGGTATGGGAAACTAGAAGCGAGTGGAACAAAACACCAGGCATAAGGCGAGTCTTCCACCCTTTACCAAGTATATAGATGCATTAATTAAACAATAGATATTGTGATATCCCAACAAGTAAACATGTTCCAACAAGGAACAACATCTCCATGTTCAACAAGGAACAAACTTCATCTTCACGCAACTAGCAGCTATAAGAGGCTGAGCAAAGCGGTAACATATCCAAACACGGTTTTGCTAGGAAAGGATGGTTAGGGGCTTGACATGGCAATATGGGAGGCATGATATAGCAAGTGATAGGCATTGGCGTAGGCATAGCAAAAGAGCGAGCATCTAGCAAGCAAAGATGAAGTGATTTTGAGGGTATGGTCATCTTGCGCAAAGTTCTCGGAGTTGCGAAGCTTGATCCTCGTGGCGTTCTCAACAGGTTCCTCGTTCACGTACTCATCTCTGGCTCTACCCAAAGCAAGAACACAAACAAAGGAACCACAATAAATCACGGTGCAATGCACAAGCAACATGATGCAAACATGGCATGATATGCGAGATGTGAGATCAATGCATGTCGTGCTCGGAAGGAAAATGATGAACCAGGCATCAACGCAAACCAAGTATGCGCTAGAAAAAGTGAGATGATTTCGGTTGAAATCGATATAAAGATCACCGGAATCGGATCACGGTTTGCAAATGACAAGCAAAACAAGAATGACACAAATCTGTCATTAACAAACGATGCCACATAGCAAGCAACAAGAAATTAAGCTCCGCACCCAACGTACCAACAAAGCTTATGGCAGTGATCTACTCAAGATGCTTGACAAAAGATGAACACTTAGCTCGGCTAAATCACACCATAACAGGTCCAAACAATCATGGCAAAAGTGCAAAATATATCGACTACGGACTTAGTGAAATTCTTGAACATGGCGAACAGCATCAGGAAGCAATGTTGAGCAAGCAAACAAGTTCTACATGAACTTATAATAGTAACACAAGGCATGGCATGAATCTACTCGAAGCATAGAACAAAGTCCCTTCTGACCATGGGCCAAAAGGATCGAAGATTGATGGCCCCGTAAACATGCAAGTTTAGGACCTCGACCTTGAAAAGCATCCATTACTCCCAGTCATGGCAATACTCGAGCTTCGCCCGATCTTTGGGTTATCGGGGTTATCTCACCAACAAGCGCACAAAGATTTTCGATGTCGAAGCAAATCAATTCAATTAGCAGCGATAAAATTGTGACAACACCTGGAGCTCAACTCCCGGGACACTGCCACAACCTAAATGTCGGGAGGCACCAGAACAATGTTCTCGTCACAAAACCATCGAATGATTCCAAGATACCGTGTGATCCTAAATTTTTTTAGGTGAAATTCAAGGAGAGGAGAGTCAAAACTTCTATGTCGGAGACCTCCTGAGGCTTGACGAAGGTGGGGAGTAAAAAGAATCTACTCTCGATATATATAATCCTAAGACTCAAAACATTTTTGTTCTAGACTCAACAACACTGACAAACAATCAAGCGAGGGGCTCCTAAGTGAGGATGGCTCGATTACCAACTTATGCGCCCTCGATCGCCTATATCTCCACGTGTTGAAGCACGACTTAGAGCATAACCGCATTGAAAGCAATGTAAGTGAGGTAATCTTCACAACCCATGTAATACATAAGGAAAGGATACATAGTTGGCTTACAGTCGCCACTTCACAATACATAAATAAACATCCATCATCCAGATTACACTCAAGGTCCGACTCTGAACCAAAATAAAGAAGATACCCCAAATGCTACAGATCCCGATCGTCCCAAGCTGGCTCCACTACTGATCATGGGAAAGACACATAATGCGACCACGTTCCTCGTCGAACTCCGCCGAGCTCGGTTCGTCACCTAGCATCGTCGGCACACTGCAAGCTGTTTTGGTAGAATCTGTGAGTCACGGGGACTCAGCAATCTCACCAGCGAGATCAAGACTATTTAAGCTTATAGGAAGACGGAGAGTTGTGAGGTGGAGCTGCGACAGCGACTAGCATATATGGTGGCTACATTATAAAAGGCGAGAAGAAAGCAAGCAGTCGTGAAGCTAGTAGCGATCAAGAAGTGATCTGAACTACTTCGTCAAACATAACTCCAACACCGTGTTCACTTCCGGACTCCAGAGAAGAGACCATCAGTTACACCGATTGATGTGTTTTAATTAAAAGTTAACTTGGGTTTTCTACAACGGACATTAACAAATTCCCATCTGCCTCATAACAGCAGGCTTTTGAAGATACCTGCCCGGTGTCCCAACAACCCATTATAAGCTCTCACGGTCAACGAAGGATATTCCTTCTCGGGAAGACCCGATCGATCTAGGAATCCGGACTACAAGACATTTCGACAACAATAAAACAAGACCAGCAAAGCCCCGATTGTCTTGAAGCAAATCCCGATAGGAGCTGCACATATCTCGTTCTCGGGCACAGGATGGCGATCCATACAACTAAAACCAGGCCTCAAGTTTCCCAAGGGTATTTGCAAGGGATCTAGTTGAGACCAACACTCGAAGGAGCACTGGTCGGGGGGGTTAAAATAAAGATGACCCTCGGACTCGCGAAAACCGGGGAAAAAGGCTTAGGTGGCAAATGGTAAAACCAAAGTTGGGCCTTCTGGAGGTCTTATTCAAAGCGAACTGTCAAGGGGTCCCATAAATCACCCAACCATGTGAGAGCGCGAAATCAAGGAACATAACACGGTATAGCGGAAACTAGGAAGTAGTGGAACAAAACACGGGCATAAGGCAGTCTTCCCTTTACTTACCAAGTATATAGATGCATTAATTAAACAATAGATATTGTGATATCCCAACAAGTAAACATGTTCCACAAGGACAACATCTCCATGTTCAACAAGGAACAAACTTCATCTTCACCAACTTAGCGCTATAAGAGGGGTGAGCAAAGCGGTAACATAGCAAACAACGGTTTGCTAGGAAAGGATGGTTAGGGGTTTGACATGGCAATATGGGAGGCATGATATAGCAAGTGATAGGCATCGTAGCATAGGCATAGCAAAAGCGAGCATCTAGCAAGCAAAGATAGAAGTGATTTCGAGGTATGGTCATCTTGCACAAAGTTCTCGAGTTGTCGAAAGCTTGTCCTCGTAAGCGTTCTCAACAGGTTCCTCGTTCGTACTCGTCTCGGCTCTACCCAAAGCAAGAACACAAACAAAGGAACCACAATAAATCCGCGTGCAATGCACAAGCAACATGATGCAAAACATGGCATGATATGCGAGATGTGAGATGCAATGCATATCGTGCTCCGGAAGGAAAATGATGAACCAGGCATCAACAGCAAACCAAGTATGCCGCTGGAAAGATGATGATTTCGGTTGAAATCGATATAAGATCACGGAATCGGATGCGGTTTGCAAATGACAAGCAAAACAAGAATGGCACAAATCTGTCATTAACAATACGATGCCACATAGCAAGCAACAAAATTAAGCTACTGCACCCAAGCGTACCAACAAAGCATGGCGTGATCTACTCAAGATGCTTGACAAAAGATGAACATAGCTACGGCTAAATCACACCATAACAGGTCAAACAAGCATGGCAAAAGTGCAAAATATATCAACTTCACGGACTTAGTGAAATTCTGAACATGGCGAAACAGACATCGGGAAGCAATGTTGAACAAGCAAACAACATCTACATGAACTTATAATAGCAAAACAAGGCATGGCATGAATCTACTCAAAGCATAGAACAAAAGTCCCTTCTTGACCATGGGCCAAAAGGATCGAAAATATGATAGCACCCATGTCAATATAGCAAGTTTAGTTATGATTCAACAACAGGGCATGACAAAGCAGATAACAAGTAGGCATGTTTAGAGCTCGATGCACTCACTACAGAGCATTTCATGATAAACTAAGCATACATCCATCAAGAAGACATGGCATAGAAGCTATACATGGCAGAACAACATCATAGCATACGGATCAACTACAACAACCTTGGCAAAATTGAATAACATGTAAACAATGCATGGAAACATTTTATAGCAAAGTAGAGCTCGATTGACTCAAGCTATGGCACTCCATAATTGCAAACAAAGGCATGGATGGATGAAAGCATAACCATATGTTCAAAACATCTTACTGAAGTATCTCAAAATATGCATGGATCTCTCGGTAGCATCAAGTTTACATAAAAATATCAATAAGCAGGGTGAAATCGGCAACATCATGAAGCCTAGTTTGCATGCTTGTGCTAGTCACACAGAGATCACAAAATACATGGCATACACCCTATATATGTAAACACATGTAGGACTCAAGTTCATAGGTTGCACACATCAATCATGGCAAAATGACAAAAGTGCATGTTACATTAAAGAATAAAACTAACATCACATAGCCCTCTTCCAACAGCATTTGGGGCATCAAGATGAGCTCAAATGAAAATGATGAAATGAGATGAAATGATCTACTCATCAGGGCGAACATTTGGCATGCTACGCCCAAAAGCAGACCACAGGTGCAAAGTGATGGTATTATGAAAATGCAACAAAATATCGTGAGAAATATGACTTAGAGAGATATTTGAGGGAAGGAAAATCAAACCTTCTCCTTCTCGATCCGATCCGGCTCGGATCGAGGTGGCCAGAATGTTCGCCGAAGGCCAGGAAGGAGGAGGCCAAAGCTGAGGCAGGAGGGCAATCTGGGAGCAGTAGGCCGATGGCCAGGAAGCGGCAATGGCAATGAGATGACCGTGAAGCTGGCCAGCGTGAGACAATGACTAGCATGGCGTGTGGCCTGCAAGGCGGCCAGGGGGAGAGCAAGTGTGGCCAGTGATGGGCAGAGAGCCCCTTTGAACCCAGTCATGCAAGTCAAAGTGGTATGGGTGCAATGTTAATATGTTAGCTCTTGGTGCAATGGCCAGCGTCAGCGCCATGGGCGTGTCCGGCCGTGGAGAGAAAAAGCGAGGGACTAAGTTAGGGTGGATTGATCAGAAATTCGGGGAGAGGTCTATTTATAGGTAGAAGGAGCTAGGAAGCTCCAAAGCGAGTCTGGTTTCGCCCATCGATCGTGATCAAACGACGGAGCATGGAAGTGACTTAGATGGGTTATAGGGCTGTTTTGGAGGGTGTTGGGCTGCAACTTAAAGAGCCTTTCTGAGAGTCTGATTAACGTTGGAGTACCAAAGCAGCTCAAATGACCCGAAACTTGGCGGGTCTCGGTGGTGTACCAACCCTTGACAAACCTCGGTCCATTAGAAAGTTTAGTACCAGCTCACGGAAGCGTAAAAAGGGCGGCGGGGGACATAGGAGTCTTGGGATTGCCAAAGCGGACAGGGAAAATGCTGGAATCATGAGGCGAACACATTATGCAAAGAGATGCACATGATGACATGATATGAAATGCATGACATGGACAAAATGCAAAATAAGAAAAAACCCACGGAGGGAATATCATATCACAATGCGAAAATGGCAAAGTTGGAGTTACAAATATGGAAAGTTACATCAAGGGTGTTACACTTGAGCCCATCTCAACATCACGTTGAGCGAGGAGCACAGGATGCTTTCTCAGGTAGCATCTGAGATCTTTGAGGACATCTCAGATCAGATGAAAGTTAAGGCAGCGATCTCAACCAAGATCCTTGCACGAGACCCCGGCAAGGCCCTTGCAGCAAAACCTTGAGCCAAACCAACAAAGAGCCCTCACCAATAGCCTTGGCCAGAACCGCCCAGACCCCATAACCAGCTTCCACCGCCGTTCACATCATTTATTAACCCGGTGGCCAGGCTTGCGTGGCAACATACGCTCGGGCCAACTCATTGGCGCTGCGTGGCAGCAGATCTTTGAAGGCTCCGTGTGCCACCTCGGCTGCACGCCTACCTGGCACCATAGGCCTCCTTGAAACACGTGTCAAAAGCGAGGAGGGCTCTGACGGATGGGACAAGCCTCGCCCGTCCCCAATAAGCAAGGGACACCTAAGCTACACATTAAATCGTCTTGTCCTGTGTCTGACGATAAGCTCCGGGCATTGTCGCCTTTCAGCAGCTTGTGTGCCTGTGGCCATGAGCCTATAAGGAGGCCCATGGCATCTTGGAGGAGGATTCGATTTTGAACCATACGTACAACTAGTTCAGAGCTCAAGAACTCTACAAGATACACCCACCAGCGAGGACTAGGGTTTCTGCATCCTACTTGGCCGACACAGGTAAGCGATCCTTGTCTTTATGTCTACCATCCTGCTCTTCTATGACCCAGCTTGACAACCGTAGTAAGGATTCTTGTGATCCCATAGGTGTAGATTTCCACTGACAGCCCTCCACCCTCATGGACGGGTGTGGAGGCCCCCTTATGATGATTCTTTGTGTAATTTTTTATTTATTCAAAAATTTTCTCCGTGAAGTTTGAGGTCATTAAGAACTTATTTACACAAAAAATAACACCATGGCAACTTTGAAAACAAGCGTCAGTCCAGGTTAGTTCCATTCAAATCATGCAAGTTAGAGTCAAAACAAGGGCAAAAGTGTTTGGAAAAGTAGATCGTTGGAGGCATATCAACTCCCCAAGCAAACCTTTGCTTGTCTCAAGCAATTAGTTGATAAGCTAGAAAGTGATAAAAAAACTTTACAAACTCTGTTTGCTCTTATTGTGTAAATATATAAACCAGCATTCAAGTTTTCAGCAAAGATTATGATGTCATATTCACAATAACTTAGGTCTCATGTTTACTCATATCAATGGCATAATCAACTAGCGAGCAATAATAAAAATCTGGATTATGACACTTTCTCAAAACAATCATAATATGATATAACAAGATGGTATCTACGCTAGCCCTTTGTGAGACATAAAAACATAAATCTGAGCTTTGTCGAAGATCAAGGGTGACTATACATTGTAATTGATGGTAAAAGAGATCCGATCCTAGTCTGCTCAAAAGTAAACTAATAGTAATACATGCAAATGACCAGCGGTGCTCTCATTTGGTGCTTTTAATAAGAGGATGATGACTCAGCATAAAAGTAAATAGATAGGCCTTAGGAGAGAAGCGAGTTTGTAGAGGTGCGAGCTCGAGTTTTGAAATAGAGATAAATAATATTTTGGGTATACTTTCATTGTCAACATAACAAGCGAGAGATCTCGATATCTTCCATACTACACACATTATAGGCGGTTCCCAAAGCAGAATGGTAAAATTTATACTCCCCACCACCAACAAGCATCAATCCATGGCTTGCGAAAACAGCAGGTGCCAACTAACAACAGTCACAGGGGTTTAGTTTACAATTATCTTGATTTGAGCATGGGACTGGGCATCTGGTTTGCGGCCATTTTCTAAGTGAGTGATGAGTCCACTCATCATGAGAATAACCCACCTAGCATGGAAGAATCTGACAACCCTAGTTGATACATGAGCTATTTGAGCATACAAAGCAAATTTCATTTAAAAGGTTTAGAGTTTGGCACATACAAATTTACTTGGAGCGGTGAGTAGATACATATAGGAAGGTATGGTGGACTCATATGGGATAACTTTGGGGTTTATGGAAGTGGATGAACAAGCGGTATTCAGCTTAGTACAAGTGAAGGCTAGAAAGAGAGGCAGGCGACCAACTAGAGGCGACAAAAGTCATGAACATGCATTAAAATTAATCAACAGGTGCAAGCATAGGATATATTTCACCACGAACATAAATATAAGTAGGCTATGTTGATTTTGTTTCAACTACATGCGTGAACATGTGCCAAGTCAAGCCCTCGAATCGTTCAAAGGTATACCACCCTATCATACCACATCACAACCATTTTAATAGCATGTTGGCATGCAAGGTAAACCATTATAAACTCTAGCTAATTAAGCATGGCATGAGCAACTATAATCTCTAATTGTCATTGCAAATATGTTTCATTCATAATAATTTGAGATAGAGCGATGAAATAATCATATTTACAAAAAACAAGATAGGGTCAGTTCATACCGACTTCTCTCATCTCAATCAGTCCATCATATCCGTCATTGTGCCTTTCACTTGCGACGGTGTGGATAATAATAATAATAGTGCATGTGCATTGGACTAAGATGGAATCTGCAAGGATTTAATACACAAGAGAAGACAAGGTAACATGGGCTCTTTGTTAAATCAACAATAATGCATATAGAGCCACATCAACATTTTCATCATGGTCTTCTCCTCTTGACCCCAAAAGAAAGGAAATAAAACTATTTGCGAGAAGCCCCACAAGAAAAAAAAGAATGAAAATATTTTTGGGTTTTCTTTTAATTATTACTACTACTGCATGGAAAGTAAACTAGCTAAAAAATACAACTAAATTTTTTGTTTTCTTAAGGTTTTCAAACATATACAAGAAAACGGCTTAAGCAGAGAAAATAAACTAGCATAGATAGTACAATGAAAAAGTATAAGCAGCGACAAGCTGGCATGAGTGTGTGAACATGAATGTAATGTCGGTGAAAATCAATACTCCCCAAGCTTAGGCTTTTCCTAAGTTGGTCTAAGACCTGGTGCTGGCGGATATCAAAGTTGTAGGAGGGGTGTATTAATGATCACGGACTCTTGCTGACGAGCTACTGACTTGGGCGAGCTGCCTCAATCCTCCTTTCATACTCGTCGCCTCCTCCATGATTATAACATATCTCCTTTTTGCACTGAAAGTCAAAGAAAGTAGGGAGCAGGAGAGCAACATGGACAACTGCGACATCGCCGAATTAGTGATCTTGGAGGCTGTTCATTCCTCTCAAAAAACTGATGGCAGACCATAGTGTTATAATCTAAATAAGTAGGGGTAACTCCAAATCATTTCTATTATGCGTACATCAAGATAATTAGCTACAGGTTGCATAAATTCCACCAAACAAATCTCCACTTGTGCAGTTAAGATGCAACCTTACGTGCAACAATAGCCCCCAAGTTATATTGTTTATCACCTAATGCACTTTTGAGACACAAAGATCTGGAGCACATTTGTGACAAGCTTCATCTTCTTTATAATGCATCTACCTATAAAGGAGCAAAATAATGTATGGAAGGAAAATGAATGCTCCTATGGTAGCTTGTGATTTCTCTGTTTCCAGTGATACTAGCAAGAAAGTCTTTATATTCAGATTTGCAGGTTTACTATGGCCCCTGCGGGACTTTGTAAGCATTATTAAAATCTTCTAAATCCATGGTATATGATTTATCATAAAGATCAAATAAAACATTGTGAGAATTGCGCGAGGATGTAAATTTAAACCTTCTCACAAAGGAATCAGTTAGGTAAAAGCGATGCTATGAGGAACTTATCGACACGAAGCCCTCAAGATTAGCATTACGAACATCGCATCAAATTCATCCTTGATACCTGCTTGGACCATAAACTCTGTGATGACCATTATGAGGCCGCTTGCTTGTGCTTCCCTCGATGGTTCATAAATCAGACTTCAGCGTGTCGAGGGCTTGAGCCTTACTTCCTTGAGGAACCACCTTGGTACATTTTCCTAAACATATTTCTTCCTCTGAAAAATTTTGAAATTTTTAGTGACTCAAGAATAAAGTGAACTAAACTCAATAAGATTGATAGCAATTACTCCCCAGTTCCTAGAGGCTATATCATGCACTAGAACTACTTGGGACCATATAAATTTGACATGCAAGCTCAAGCAGGGGTCACCTAAGTAGCAAAAAGTGCAATAAATAAAGCACTAGAACAAAAACTAATTGGACCATTGGAGGAGTCACATCTTGAGTACAATCCCCCAAAGTTTTGGGAATGGAGCTTTGAGCAAGGAGATCGAAAATGGCAGCAAGATGAGCTAGAACAGAGTTTGACCTATGGGAGGATTTTTACGGAGGAGATGAAGTGAGTGGGTGCAGGAATAAGTGGAGGGTTCACGTGGGGCCCACCGGGGCAGGCGCCCGGGGGGTGGCGCCACAGACCTCGTGGCCAAGTGGTGGCCCCTCTGGTGTGTTCTCGATTGAGATATTCTTAAATATTCTACAAAAAATCATATTTTATTTTCAGGGACATTTGAGAATTTTATTTAGAATATTTTGCAAGGATAATTAGAAAACAAACACAAAATAATATTTTTGCTTTATTTAATCTAAATAACGGAAAGTAAAAGGAGGTCTGAGAGGTTGTTCTTTCTTCATCCATCTCATGCTCATCAAGGAATCCACTAACAAGGTTGACCAAGTCTTGTTAACAAACACTCTCAGAATCGCATGAAGCAGGAGAATTTTGAATAACACTAAGTTACCTCAGCGAGGATGTGCACATCCCCAACAATAAAATACCATATTTTTTCTTGAGAGTAAGAAGAGAAATTCAAAACCAATAATAATCGTTGGAATTTTCCAATAGAATTAATCTGTGGACTTGAGGTTGTTTCCTCGAGAAAGTGTCTGAAATATGCCCATTACCATTAACATGAAAAGTGGCATTGCCTTTGATGCAATCAATAACAGCCCTGCGATTATTCAAAAAGGGTCTACCAAGGATAATCGACATACTATCATCCTCGGGAATATCAAGAATAACAAAGTTTGTTAAAATTGTAACATTATTAACCACAACAGCACATGCTCACAAATACCAACATGTATAGCGGTTTATTTATCGGCCATTTGCAAAGATATTTCAATGGCTGTCAACTATTCAAATCAAGTCCACGATATAAAGAGAGGCATAACACTAACACGGATCCAAGATCACATAAGCAGTTTAACATAGTTTCTTTTAATGGAGCATGGTATAGTTGGTACTCTGGATCTCCTAGTTTCTTAGGTATTCCACCTTTAAAAGTATAATTGGCCCAGCATGGTGGAAATTTCAGCTTCTGGTATATTTATTTTATTTGTAACAATATCTTTCATATAGTTGGCATAAGGATTCATTTAAGCATATCGGTTGAGCATACATAAAAGATAGGTCTAATCATTTGACAAGTGCTCAAAATCCTCATCATCCTTTTCTTGGATGGTTTAGGAGGAAAAGGCATGGGTTTATGAACCCATGGTTCTCTTTCTTTGTTGTGCTTCCTAACGAAGTCTCTTATCATAATGTTGATTCTTTGATTTGGGGTTATCAAGATCAATAGCAGGTTCAATCTCAACATCATTGTTATTAATAGGTTGAGCATAAACATGAATCATCATTAACATTATCACTAGGTTCATGTTCATTACCGGTTGTGTGTGGGGACCCGACTCATAAGTCATGATCACGAGTGCCATTATGTGATGATCGGAGAGATCAATGCTCACTTGAACACGGCTGAATAACAAGAGTCTTACATACATACATACAATCTTACAAAATAGGATCATTATGGTGAGTCTTGAGTATATAATTGCAGTGAAATCTTCAGCGATAAGCGTGAACCCATGCCATTTGACTTAACCCTACATGCATTACATTGAGGCGTCCTAGCTCGCATGTTTGTCACCAAAGGTACTCTTCAACATATCATGTTCTTTCATGCAGCTAATAAAATAACGGTGGCAAGCCAATTACTTTGAATGTACTGCAAACAACCCAAGAGTGATAACAAAATAATTATACAAGGCTCAAGCTGCTAAATTGGCATTTTGCGGAAGCTAGTTTTGCTCATGCAAGTATGATCAACGTTTATCAAGGACATGAACTCATTTGCAACAAGTATCGGGAGGATTCTGAGACATTAACGCCGAAAAAAAGTTGTGACAACTCATGCTCAAGTTCATCATTGGCTTCCTCACGGATCACATCAACAATATACTCAACCGTGTTGTTTTCGAAACATATGGATATAGTCTAAGCAGCACCACAAGCTGTCCTTGACCATGGACACGGCTATTGAATAGTTTGACACTCTTGAGGAGGTTGCACTTTACCCACAAGATCCGGAAGCTTTGAGTCATCCATGACCCTTGATACCTCAAGTACAGGGGTACACCCGATCACTACCTTTCCCTAGCTGTGACTAACAAGAGTCCACTCGATTAGTAGCAGCCCCATGCCAACATCGTCACATAATAAATTCTTGTTGATCCATGCTCCCATATTCATCATATAACACAAGCATAGGGGTACCAGCAGTGTATGGGTGCCTGTAAATAGTCATGGCCGCCCTACAGCGACCCGTCCAGAAGTGACCACACACTCCCGTCACTAGTAATGCGGGCATCCATGTTATACGAACTAGGTAATCAAAATACCCTTTCCCATATAAAGGGTAGAGTGGTTCTTGTGTAGGGTTAGGGCCAATCGACAAATCTTAAATCTAATCAGTCTCTGTAAACAACGCTTTCATCAAGCCTCGTTACACTACCTCTCCACAAGTAGTGACCTAGTTCATCATCATCTCCAGGGGCATCGGTGACACCTCTGGGGCTATTTGCAAATATGTCAAACCACACTTGTTTCTTTCCATGCATAATCCACGGCCCATTTTCCATGTGCTACTACAACATATATCTACAACCCACCAACACAACTCTAAACAAGGATAGAGTCATGAACAATACAAGTATCAATGGGGTATTTGCGAGCAAGCCTGAAGGTTGCCATTCAATATATCATGCACTCGATGAAACAATGGAATTGCTTTTATGATGTAAAGGGTACATCATGGTGAGGCTGCTTACTGGTTCATCGAGTCTTCAAATCTTACGGTCCATCTCAGGAGTATTTAGTCTGCTTAAATCCCAACTAACGTCGGAAACAATCATAGTAAGCAACACAACAAGTAGAAAATAAAAGTGATCTAAAATGAATTTGACTTTTCAAGCACATATCTTGTTATATGAAAAATAACAGAGTGCACTACAAAAAAAGACACATCCTTGACATTTTGGATTAGAACAATTTTTTTTTCATCATACATATGACACTTCTATGGCGATAATTGTGACAAAACCGGTATCATCATAGATGTGGTGGGCTCTCTTCTATGACAAAATCATGAGAAAATGGGCTTTGTCACAGGCGGGCGGAGGCGCAGCTGCATGACATTCTTTGGGCCGTCCATGGAGAGAAAACCGTGGTAGAAGCGAGGAGAAAATTTGGGGAGTTGCGATTCACGGTGGGAGTCGGGGGAGCGGCGATGCAATTCTCTCGTACGTGCAGCGGCGTGTGTGTGGCGTTAGCTCTCGAACCAAGCGGCGTTGGGCTCTAAGCGAACCCGCGATTACGCTGCGACTCGGCGTTCTGCGAACCCGGCGATTGATCGATGGCGTTAAGCCCGAACCCGATGGGCGATTCGCCTTGCTGCTTTGCTGCTAACTAAAGCCGATCGATTGGATGAGCGATGGCGTTGCGAGGCGGGGGTTGGATGAGCAATGGCGGTGGCGTTGCCTCTGGATGAGCAGGAACCCGTGGTGTGGAGGGTGGATGAGCGATGAATGGTGGAGGGTGGCCGTGGAGGGTGGTTGAGCAGTACCCAATGGTGTGGAGGCTGGATGACGATGAGCGGTGGAGGGTGCCGTGGAGGGTGGTTGAGCGTGCTTGATGGAGTAAGCGGCGGTGGAGGCTAGATGAGCAGGGAGCCGTGGAGGTGGAGGAGGTCGTGGTGGCCGTGGAGGTGGAGGAGTCGGCGGTGGAGATGAGCGGTATCCGTGGAGTCCGTTTTCGATCGCCACACCCCTCCGAATGAGACCCCGTTTGACCGTGGGAGGATTCGTTTCATCCAGTTTTGCGATCATGCACCCCTCCCGATCAACGGGACCCCGTTTACGGCGTAGGAAGTCTGTTTTCCGTTTGGCTGATGCGCCACACCCTCCGATCAACGGACCCCGTTTACGATGCCAGGAGTCATTTCCTCCGTTTCTTGATCGCCACCCTCGGATCAACAGGACCCGTTCAAGATGTAGGATGTCCGTTTCCTCCGTTATGATGCGCCCGAGCCTTGTTTCCATCGCTGTTCCGTCCAACCTCGATGAACACGACCACGGTTAGTTCGACCCGATCGGTTGGCTCCCCATGAACCACGATAGCGGCGTTGTTTCTCGTTCGACCCAGCCATATGCGTATTGTCGCGGTAGGCGTTGAGACCCTGCCCGTATGTACGTGCGTGGCGTATTTCTTTCTTACCCTCGCCGTTGTAAATGCGTGTACATGCTACTGCAGCGCCTCTACTACGACTGCGTGAACTCTACACGACAGTCTTGGCGCCTCTACAACAACCCGGTATGTATGCACGATACATGACCGAATAACAGCGCTAAATGCCTTGACCAGTGGGTCTGGTATCGAGGCACTTCCTTGCGCGAAGATGTGGTGGTGGGTCCGGCGGTCGAGGAGAACCGTCGTTTTTTGCGGACACACTTCCTGCGTCTTGAATGTAGTTAGTGGGTCGATGGTCGGGGGTGAATCGTTCCTTTTTTGCGGGCACTTCCTTGCGTGCGAAGGTGTCGTAGTGGGTCCCAATGTCGAGAAGCGAATGTTTTGTTTTTTGCGGGCCTTCCTTGCGTGCGAAGATGTAGCTGGGGTCCCGGTCAGAAATGTTTTTCCGCGAAATCAATGGCCGTCTGGTGGGTCCCGGTATCGGTGGAGAATCATTATTTTCCGCGTAATAAGGAGGAACTTCCTTGCTGCGACCATGGACCCGGTATCGACCTCTCCATGTCGATCCCGTCCGATGGAAATCGTTCCTTGACCACGTTAACCCACCTTGCAAAGGCACAGGCGGTGGGCGGCCGAGCCTAGGAAGGGGCGGGAGGCCAGGAAAGGCAGCGGTGGAAGCCAGCGGAGAAGATCTGAGTTCTTGGTTGATTCTTGGTGGAATCGTCGCCCATGAGGCAGCAGTGGTGGGAATAGTAGAGGCGGTGAGGCCTCCATGGCCAACACAACCCGGCCATGGGAGGCGGGAGCATGCAGCCTGGCCATGGCCTTTGCTAGGCGAGTGGAGCAAGAAGACCGAGAGGTTGAAGAAGCACTACGGCCGTTGGATGGACATCGTCACGGTCCTTGGAGCTAGAATCGTTCATATTGACTAAAGTTGACAAGGCCCCGTCCAGTCAACTTAGTAGGCCTAAGTCAGCCTCCCACCATGGTGGGTCCCGCTAACAAGAGAGTATTCATTTTTTGTGCGTAATAAGGAGGCACTTCGGTGGGTCCGGTGATTATGAGGAAGGTTTTTTTCGCGAAATCTGTTGGCCTCCGGTGGGTCCCAATGATCGAAACATTTTTTAGCGAAATAAGGTGGCCCGTCGGTGGGTCCCTTCTTTGTCGGTGGAGGAATAATTATTTTTTGGCGTAATAAGGAGGCACTTCCTTGCGGCCGCTGGACCCAGTTTCAGCCTCTCACGTACAGTACTCTTCGATGAAAGTCGATTCCTTGACCACGTTGACCATGCAGAAACACACCAGTGATGAGTGCAGGTGCGAGCCTAGGAAGGGGCGAACGGGAAAGGCGGCGGTGGTAGCCAGCGGAAGAATCGAGGTTCTTGGTTGGTGTGGTGGTGCCATCGCCTTGGTAACGGGGGTGTGGGTGAGTGAGGATACCACAGGCCAGCGGTGGGGTAATGTAGAAGCGGTGAGGCCTCAGCGGCATCCTGGCCGACCCACGAGCGAAAGCGCAGCGGCGCGACCAGCGTGGCGCTGCTTTGGGTGGTGAGCAAGAAGACCAGAGGTTGAAGAAGCACTATGGCCGTTGGATGGACATCGTGCGGTCCTTTGGAGCTAGAATCGTTCATATTGACTAAGTTGACAAAGCCCTCGTCCCGTCAACAGATTTGGCCCTAAGTCATCCTCCCACTGGTGGGTCCCATCTAGCGAGGTGGGTATTCATTTTTGTGCGTAATAAGGAGGCACTTCCTTGCGTGCGAAGATATAGTTGGTGGGTCGACATGTCATTGAGGGAACGTTTTTCGCGAAATATGAAGCCCCTTCGGTGGGTCCCGGTGTCGGTGGAGAATCATTATTTTCTTGCGTCGATCCCGGCCGATGGATGATTCGTTGACCATGTTGACCGAGGCCTTGAGCACCATGGCGCCTGGGAAGGAACGACAGATGGGGAAGACTCGGCAATGGTTGCCCAGCGATTGAAGATCGAGGTTCTTGGTCGGCTGCCATCGGCGAAAAATAACAGGAGGTGTGGGTGAGTAGAGGAATGGCTGGCGGCAATGAAGTAGGGTGGGAAGTGCGGCTGTGCGGCGTACCAATAAGCCACAGGAGGCGGGAGGCGGCGGTCCACGAACTGGTTTGGTAGTGGAGCAAGAAGATCAGATATTGAAGAAGCGGCCACGGCGTTGGATTAACATCCAGCAGTCCTTGCCTTTGTGGACTAAATTTGGTCGTTTGTGGACTAAGTTGACAAAGCCAAAGTACCGTCAACCTAGTAGACCCACAAGTCAGCCTCCAAATCTGTCCCAAACAGCATACAACCGAAATTTCTAGCGATTCAAATTAATTTTAAATCTAAATATACCTTAATTTAAATTCAATGAAATTTTACCCGCACAAAACAATGAAATTTAAAATATCAAAATCCGAAAAAAGCAGTATTGGGAACTAATTGCTGTTTCTTGTATTTTTCATTTTGACCCATTATTATTACTTATATTCTTATTATATAGCCCATTATTATTACTTATAGCCCATTTCTTATTACTTATAGCCCATTTTCGGGCAAAATGCATCCTCCTCGTCTTGAAAGATTTCCCGATGAGGCGTGAAAACAAGTAGGCCTATGTTGGTTATACAAAAAAACAAAATAGCTTGCTAGCTTGAGAAAGAAAAAAAAGCGGGCTGGTCATGTGCTAAACATATGAAATAAAAGCACTGGCTAGGCAGGCCCGGGTCCGCACAACCCAGTTGATACCCTTCTCCGTCCGAAAAACAAAATTACTGCTTCTTGGGTTCTTGTCATCCTCACCATGTCAGTCATCTCCTTATTCCTCTCGGTTGTTGACCATGACAACAGGGCGGCGTGTTGGCGAACCAAAGGCGGAGGGCGATGGTGAGGCCTCGGGCGAGGAATGAGCGAGGCGGGGAAGATCACGACCGGTAGTGGGAGGCGGGGGCAGCGGTCCCTTGGCTGGTTAGGTTTAGCGGCTCGAGGAAGAAGAGGCGAAGAAGCGGCGTTGAATGTCAATCGAGCGGTCAAGGTTGGCACAATCGTTTTTGACTAAGCGGACACCAAGTAGCATACTTTTTATATAGGAAGAAAGCTGCGAGGAAAATCGTTAATGCCGTCCTCCTCCACGAGGCGTTAGCCACATAAGTGACTAGCACCCTTGGTTTTCAACCAGAGGTCTTGGGTTGAGTCCGAACTCTCAATTTTGTCCTCCTTCCTTCCTCAAAAAAAAGGAAAGAAAATCAAAGACTTGGGAAGGCGTCTGAACAAGCTAGTGTACCAATAAAGAGGCGTTGCGAGTTTTAGAAAAAAGAAGGCGTGCTCATGGTGGTTCGAATCAAACCTAGACTATGACTATATATGGTGCTATGCTACTCGCAAGTAATGAAGCTGACATATCAACGTTACCTCGACCTTGAAAAGCATCCATTACTCCCAGTCATGGCAATACTCGAGCTTCGCCCGATCTTTGGGTTATCGGGGTTATCTCACCAACAAGCGCACAAAGATTTTCGATGTCGAAGCAAATCAATTCAATTAGCAGCGATAAAATTGTGACAACACCTGGAGCTCAACTCCCGGGACACTGCCACAACCTAAATGTCGGGAGGCACCAGAACAATGTTCTCGTCACAAAACCATCGAATGATTCCAAGATACCGTGTGATCCTAAATTTTTTTAGGTGAAATTCAAGGAGAGGAGAGTCAAAACTTCTATGTCGGAGACCTCCTGAGGCTTGACGAAGGTGGGGAGTAAAAAGAATCTACTCTCGATATATATAATCCTAAGACTCAAAACATTTTTGTTCTAGACTCAACAACACTGACAAACAATCAAGCGAGGGGCTCCTAAGTGAGGATGGCTCGATTACCAACTTATGCGCCCTCGATCGCCTATATCTCCACGTGTTGAAGCACGACTTAGAGCATAACCGCATTGAAAGCAATGTAAGTGAGGTAATCTTCACAACCCATGTAATACATAAGGAAAGGATACATAGTTGGCTTACAGTCGCCACTTCACAATACATAAATAAACATCCATCATCCAGATTACACTCAAGGTCCGACTCTGAACCAAAATAAAGAAGATACCCCAAATGCTACAGATCCCGATCGTCCCAAGCTGGCTCCACTACTGATCATGGGAAAGACACATAATGCGACCACGTTCCTCGTCGAACTCCGCCGAGCTCGGTTCGTCACCTAGCATCGTCGGCACACTGCAAGCTGTTTTGGTAGAATCTGTGAGTCACGGGGACTCAGCAATCTCACCAGCGAGATCAAGACTATTTAAGCTTATAGGAAGACGGAGAGTTGTGAGGTGGAGCTGCGACAGCGACTAGCATATATGGTGGCTACATTATAAAAGGCGAGAAGAAAGCAAGCAGTCGTGAAGCTAGTAGCGATCAAGAAGTGATCTGAACTACTTCGTCAAACATAACTCCAACACCGTGTTCACTTCCGGACTCCAGAGAAGAGACCATCAGTTACACCGATTGATGTGTTTTAATTAAAAGTTAACTTGGGTTTTCTACAACGGACATTAACAAATTCCCATCTGCCTCATAACAGCAGGCTTTTGAAGATACCTGCCCGGTGTCCCAACAACCCATTATAAGCTCTCACGGTCAACGAAGGATATTCCTTCTCGGGAAGACCCGATCGATCTAGGAATCCGGACTACAAGACATTTCGACAACAATAAAACAAGACCAGCAAAGCCCCGATTGTCTTGAAGCAAATCCCGATAGGAGCTGCACATATCTCGTTCTCGGGCACAGGATGGCGATCCATACAACTAAAACCAGGCCTCAAGTTTCCCAAGGGTATTTGCAAGGGATCTAGTTGAGACCAACACTCGAAGGAGCACTGGTCGGGGGGGTTAAAATAAAGATGACCCTCGGACTCGCGAAAACCGGGGAAAAAGGCTTAGGTGGCAAATGGTAAAACCAAAGTTGGGCCTTCTGGAGGTCTTATTCAAAGCGAACTGTCAAGGGGTCCCATAAATCACCCAACCATGTGAGAGCGCGAAATCAAGGAACATAACACGGTATAGCGGAAACTAGGAAGTAGTGGAACAAAACACGGGCATAAGGCAGTCTTCCCTTTACTTACCAAGTATATAGATGCATTAATTAAACAATAGATATTGTGATATCCCAACAAGTAAACATGTTCCACAAGGACAACATCTCCATGTTCAACAAGGAACAAACTTCATCTTCACCAACTTAGCGCTATAAGAGGGGTGAGCAAAGCGGTAACATAGCAAACAACGGTTTGCTAGGAAAGGATGGTTAGGGGTTTGACATGGCAATATGGGAGGCATGATATAGCAAGTGATAGGCATCGTAGCATAGGCATAGCAAAAGCGAGCATCTAGCAAGCAAAGATAGAAGTGATTTCGAGGTATGGTCATCTTGCACAAAGTTCTCGAGTTGTCGAAAGCTTGTCCTCGTAAGCGTTCTCAACAGGTTCCTCGTTCGTACTCGTCTCGGCTCTACCCAAAGCAAGAACACAAACAAAGGAACCACAATAAATCCGCGTGCAATGCACAAGCAACATGATGCAAAACATGGCATGATATGCGAGATGTGAGATGCAATGCATATCGTGCTCCGGAAGGAAAATGATGAACCAGGCATCAACAGCAAACCAAGTATGCCGCTGGAAAGATGATGATTTCGGTTGAAATCGATATAAGATCACGGAATCGGATGCGGTTTGCAAATGACAAGCAAAACAAGAATGGCACAAATCTGTCATTAACAATACGATGCCACATAGCAAGCAACAAAATTAAGCTACTGCACCCAAGCGTACCAACAAAGCATGGCGTGATCTACTCAAGATGCTTGACAAAAGATGAACATAGCTACGGCTAAATCACACCATAACAGGTCAAACAAGCATGGCAAAAGTGCAAAATATATCAACTTCACGGACTTAGTGAAATTCTGAACATGGCGAAACAGACATCGGGAAGCAATGTTGAACAAGCAAACAACATCTACATGAACTTATAATAGCAAAACAAGGCATGGCATGAATCTACTCAAAGCATAGAACAAAAGTCCCTTCTTGACCATGGGCCAAAAGGATCGAAAATATGATAGCACCCATGTCAATATAGCAAGTTTAGTTATGATTCAACAACAGGGCATGACAAAGCAGATAACAAGTAGGCATGTTTAGAGCTCGATGCACTCACTACAGAGCATTTCATGATAAACTAAGCATACATCCATCAAGAAGACATGGCATAGAAGCTATACATGGCAGAACAACATCATAGCATACGGATCAACTACAACAACCTTGGCAAAATTGAATAACATGTAAACAATGCATGGAAACATTTTATAGCAAAGTAGAGCTCGATTGACTCAAGCTATGGCACTCCATAATTGCAAACAAAGGCATGGATGGATGAAAGCATAACCATATGTTCAAAACATCTTACTGAAGTATCTCAAAATATGCATGGATCTCTCGGTAGCATCAAGTTTACATAAAAATATCAATAAGCAGGGTGAAATCGGCAACATCATGAAGCCTAGTTTGCATGCTTGTGCTAGTCACACAGAGATCACAAAATACATGGCATACACCCTATATATGTAAACACATGTAGGACTCAAGTTCATAGGTTGCACACATCAATCATGGCAAAATGACAAAAGTGCATGTTACATTAAAGAATAAAACTAACATCACATAGCCCTCTTCCAACAGCATTTGGGGCATCAAGATGAGCTCAAATGAAAATGATGAAATGAGATGAAATGATCTACTCATCAGGGCGAACATTTGGCATGCTACGCCCAAAAGCAGACCACAGGTGCAAAGTGATGGTATTATGAAAATGCAACAAAATATCGTGAGAAATATGACTTAGAGAGATATTTGAGGGAAGGAAAATCAAACCTTCTCCTTCTCGATCCGATCCGGCTCGGATCGAGGTGGCCAGAATGTTCGCCGAAGGCCAGGAAGGAGGAGGCCAAAGCTGAGGCAGGAGGGCAATCTGGGAGCAGTAGGCCGATGGCCAGGAAGCGGCAATGGCAATGAGATGACCGTGAAGCTGGCCAGCGTGAGACAATGACTAGCATGGCGTGTGGCCTGCAAGGCGGCCAGGGGGAGAGCAAGTGTGGCCAGTGATGGGCAGAGAGCCCCTTTGAACCCAGTCATGCAAGTCAAAGTGGTATGGGTGCAATGTTAATATGTTAGCTCTTGGTGCAATGGCCAGCGTCAGCGCCATGGGCGTGTCCGGCCGTGGAGAGAAAAAGCGAGGGACTAAGTTAGGGTGGATTGATCAGAAATTCGGGGAGAGGTCTATTTATAGGTAGAAGGAGCTAGGAAGCTCCAAAGCGAGTCTGGTTTCGCCCATCGATCGTGATCAAACGACGGAGCATGGAAGTGACTTAGATGGGTTATAGGGCTGTTTTGGAGGGTGTTGGGCTGCAACTTAAAGAGCCTTTCTGAGAGTCTGATTAACGTTGGAGTACCAAAGCAGCTCAAATGACCCGAAACTTGGCGGGTCTCGGTGGTGTACCAACCCTTGACAAACCTCGGTCCATTAGAAAGTTTAGTACCAGCTCACGGAAGCGTAAAAAGGGCGGCGGGGGACATAGGAGTCTTGGGATTGCCAAAGCGGACAGGGAAAATGCTGGAATCATGAGGCGAACACATTATGCAAAGAGATGCACATGATGACATGATATGAAATGCATGACATGGACAAAATGCAAAATAAGAAAAAACCCACGGAGGGAATATCATATCACAATGCGAAAATGGCAAAGTTGGAGTTACAAATATGGAAAGTTACATCAAGGGTGTTACACTTGAGCCCATCTCAACATCACGTTGAGCGAGGAGCACAGGATGCTTTCTCAGGTAGCATCTGAGATCTTTGAGGACATCTCAGATCAGATGAAAGTTAAGGCAGCGATCTCAACCAAGATCCTTGCACGAGACCCCGGCAAGGCCCTTGCAGCAAAACCTTGAGCCAAACCAACAAAGAGCCCTCACCAATAGCCTTGGCCAGAACCGCCCAGACCCCATAACCAGCTTCCACCGCCGTTCACATCATTTATTAACCCGGTGGCCAGGCTTGCGTGGCAACATACGCTCGGGCCAACTCATTGGCGCTGCGTGGCAGCAGATCTTTGAAGGCTCCGTGTGCCACCTCGGCTGCACGCCTACCTGGCACCATAGGCCTCCTTGAAACACGTGTCAAAAGCGAGGAGGGCTCTGACGGATGGGACAAGCCTCGCCCGTCCCCAATAAGCAAGGGACACCTAAGCTACACATTAAATCGTCTTGTCCTGTGTCTGACGATAAGCTCCGGGCATTGTCGCCTTTCAGCAGCTTGTGTGCCTGTGGCCATGAGCCTATAAGGAGGCCCATGGCATCTTGGAGGAGGATTCGATTTTGAACCATACGTACAACTAGTTCAGAGCTCAAGAACTCTACAAGATACACCCACCAGCGAGGACTAGGGTTTCTGCATCCTACTTGGCCGACACAGGTAAGCGATCCTTGTCTTTATGTCTACCATCCTGCTCTTCTATGACCCAGCTTGACAACCGTAGTAAGGATTCTTGTGATCCCATAGGTGTAGATTTCCACTGACAGCCCTCCACCCTCATGGACGGGTGTGGAGGCCCCCTTATGATGATTCTTTGTGTAATTTTTTATTTATTCAAAAATTTTCTCCGTGAAGTTTGAGGTCATTAAGAACTTATTTACACAAAAAATAACACCATGGCAACTTTGAAAACAAGCGTCAGTCCAGGTTAGTTCCATTCAAATCATGCAAGTTAGAGTCAAAACAAGGGCAAAAGTGTTTGGAAAAGTAGATCGTTGGAGGCATATCAACTCCCCAAGCAAACCTTTGCTTGTCTCAAGCAATTAGTTGATAAGCTAGAAAGTGATAAAAAAACTTTACAAACTCTGTTTGCTCTTATTGTGTAAATATATAAACCAGCATTCAAGTTTTCAGCAAAGATTATGATGTCATATTCACAATAACTTAGGTCTCATGTTTACTCATATCAATGGCATAATCAACTAGCGAGCAATAATAAAAATCTGGATTATGACACTTTCTCAAAACAATCATAATATGATATAACAAGATGGTATCTACGCTAGCCCTTTGTGAGACATAAAAACATAAATCTGAGCTTTGTCGAAGATCAAGGGTGACTATACATTGTAATTGATGGTAAAAGAGATCCGATCCTAGTCTGCTCAAAAGTAAACTAATAGTAATACATGCAAATGACCAGCGGTGCTCTCATTTGGTGCTTTTAATAAGAGGATGATGACTCAGCATAAAAGTAAATAGATAGGCCTTAGGAGAGAAGCGAGTTTGTAGAGGTGCGAGCTCGAGTTTTGAAATAGAGATAAATAATATTTTGGGTATACTTTCATTGTCAACATAACAAGCGAGAGATCTCGATATCTTCCATACTACACACATTATAGGCGGTTCCCAAAGCAGAATGGTAAAATTTATACTCCCCACCACCAACAAGCATCAATCCATGGCTTGCGAAAACAGCAGGTGCCAACTAACAACAGTCACAGGGGTTTAGTTTACAATTATCTTGATTTGAGCATGGGACTGGGCATCTGGTTTGCGGCCATTTTCTAAGTGAGTGATGAGTCCACTCATCATGAGAATAACCCACCTAGCATGGAAGAATCTGACAACCCTAGTTGATACATGAGCTATTTGAGCATACAAAGCAAATTTCATTTAAAAGGTTTAGAGTTTGGCACATACAAATTTACTTGGAGCGGTGAGTAGATACATATAGGAAGGTATGGTGGACTCATATGGGATAACTTTGGGGTTTATGGAAGTGGATGAACAAGCGGTATTCAGCTTAGTACAAGTGAAGGCTAGAAAGAGAGGCAGGCGACCAACTAGAGGCGACAAAAGTCATGAACATGCATTAAAATTAATCAACAGGTGCAAGCATAGGATATATTTCACCACGAACATAAATATAAGTAGGCTATGTTGATTTTGTTTCAACTACATGCGTGAACATGTGCCAAGTCAAGCCCTCGAATCGTTCAAAGGTATACCACCCTATCATACCACATCACAACCATTTTAATAGCATGTTGGCATGCAAGGTAAACCATTATAAACTCTAGCTAATTAAGCATGGCATGAGCAACTATAATCTCTAATTGTCATTGCAAATATGTTTCATTCATAATAATTTGAGATAGAGCGATGAAATAATCATATTTACAAAAAACAAGATAGGGTCAGTTCATACCGACTTCTCTCATCTCAATCAGTCCATCATATCCGTCATTGTGCCTTTCACTTGCGACGGTGTGGATAATAATAATAATAGTGCATGTGCATTGGACTAAGATGGAATCTGCAAGGATTTAATACACAAGAGAAGACAAGGTAACATGGGCTCTTTGTTAAATCAACAATAATGCATATAGAGCCACATCAACATTTTCATCATGGTCTTCTCCTCTTGACCCCAAAAGAAAGGAAATAAAACTATTTGCGAGAAGCCCCACAAGAAAAAAAAGAATGAAAATATTTTTGGGTTTTCTTTTAATTATTACTACTACTGCATGGAAAGTAAACTAGCTAAAAAATACAACTAAATTTTTTGTTTTCTTAAGGTTTTCAAACATATACAAGAAAACGGCTTAAGCAGAGAAAATAAACTAGCATAGATAGTACAATGAAAAAGTATAAGCAGCGACAAGCTGGCATGAGTGTGTGAACATGAATGTAATGTCGGTGAAAATCAATACTCCCCAAGCTTAGGCTTTTCCTAAGTTGGTCTAAGACCTGGTGCTGGCGGATATCAAAGTTGTAGGAGGGGTGTATTAATGATCACGGACTCTTGCTGACGAGCTACTGACTTGGGCGAGCTGCCTCAATCCTCCTTTCATACTCGTCGCCTCCTCCATGATTATAACATATCTCCTTTTTGCACTGAAAGTCAAAGAAAGTAGGGAGCAGGAGAGCAACATGGACAACTGCGACATCGCCGAATTAGTGATCTTGGAGGCTGTTCATTCCTCTCAAAAAACTGATGGCAGACCATAGTGTTATAATCTAAATAAGTAGGGGTAACTCCAAATCATTTCTATTATGCGTACATCAAGATAATTAGCTACAGGTTGCATAAATTCCACCAAACAAATCTCCACTTGTGCAGTTAAGATGCAACCTTACGTGCAACAATAGCCCCCAAGTTATATTGTTTATCACCTAATGCACTTTTGAGACACAAAGATCTGGAGCACATTTGTGACAAGCTTCATCTTCTTTATAATGCATCTACCTATAAAGGAGCAAAATAATGTATGGAAGGAAAATGAATGCTCCTATGGTAGCTTGTGATTTCTCTGTTTCCAGTGATACTAGCAAGAAAGTCTTTATATTCAGATTTGCAGGTTTACTATGGCCCCTGCGGGACTTTGTAAGCATTATTAAAATCTTCTAAATCCATGGTATATGATTTATCATAAAGATCAAATAAAACATTGTGAGAATTGCGCGAGGATGTAAATTTAAACCTTCTCACAAAGGAATCAGTTAGGTAAAAGCGATGCTATGAGGAACTTATCGACACGAAGCCCTCAAGATTAGCATTACGAACATCGCATCAAATTCATCCTTGATACCTGCTTGGACCATAAACTCTGTGATGACCATTATGAGGCCGCTTGCTTGTGCTTCCCTCGATGGTTCATAAATCAGACTTCAGCGTGTCGAGGGCTTGAGCCTTACTTCCTTGAGGAACCACCTTGGTACATTTTCCTAAACATATTTCTTCCTCTGAAAAATTTTGAAATTTTTAGTGACTCAAGAATAAAGTGAACTAAACTCAATAAGATTGATAGCAATTACTCCCCAGTTCCTAGAGGCTATATCATGCACTAGAACTACTTGGGACCATATAAATTTGACATGCAAGCTCAAGCAGGGGTCACCTAAGTAGCAAAAAGTGCAATAAATAAAGCACTAGAACAAAAACTAATTGGACCATTGGAGGAGTCACATCTTGAGTACAATCCCCCAAAGTTTTGGGAATGGAGCTTTGAGCAAGGAGATCGAAAATGGCAGCAAGATGAGCTAGAACAGAGTTTGACCTATGGGAGGATTTTTACGGAGGAGATGAAGTGAGTGGGTGCAGGAATAAGTGGAGGGTTCACGTGGGGCCCACCGGGGCAGGCGCCCGGGGGGTGGCGCCACAGACCTCGTGGCCAAGTGGTGGCCCCTCTGGTGTGTTCTCGATTGAGATATTCTTAAATATTCTACAAAAAATCATATTTTATTTTCAGGGACATTTGAGAATTTTATTTAGAATATTTTGCAAGGATAATTAGAAAACAAACACAAAATAATATTTTTGCTTTATTTAATCTAAATAACGGAAAGTAAAAGGAGGTCTGAGAGGTTGTTCTTTCTTCATCCATCTCATGCTCATCAAGGAATCCACTAACAAGGTTGACCAAGTCTTGTTAACAAACACTCTCAGAATCGCATGAAGCAGGAGAATTTTGAATAACACTAAGTTACCTCAGCGAGGATGTGCACATCCCCAACAATAAAATACCATATTTTTTCTTGAGAGTAAGAAGAGAAATTCAAAACCAATAATAATCGTTGGAATTTTCCAATAGAATTAATCTGTGGACTTGAGGTTGTTTCCTCGAGAAAGTGTCTGAAATATGCCCATTACCATTAACATGAAAAGTGGCATTGCCTTTGATGCAATCAATAACAGCCCTGCGATTATTCAAAAAGGGTCTACCAAGGATAATCGACATACTATCATCCTCGGGAATATCAAGAATAACAAAGTTTGTTAAAATTGTAACATTATTAACCACAACAGCACATGCTCACAAATACCAACATGTATAGCGGTTTATTTATCGGCCATTTGCAAAGATATTTCAATGGCTGTCAACTATTCAAATCAAGTCCACGATATAAAGAGAGGCATAACACTAACACGGATCCAAGATCACATAAGCAGTTTAACATAGTTTCTTTTAATGGAGCATGGTATAGTTGGTACTCTGGATCTCCTAGTTTCTTAGGTATTCCACCTTTAAAAGTATAATTGGCCCAGCATGGTGGAAATTTCAGCTTCTGGTATATTTATTTTATTTGTAACAATATCTTTCATATAGTTGGCATAAGGATTCATTTAAGCATATCGGTTGAGCATACATAAAAGATAGGTCTAATCATTTGACAAGTGCTCAAAATCCTCATCATCCTTTTCTTGGATGGTTTAGGAGGAAAAGGCATGGGTTTATGAACCCATGGTTCTCTTTCTTTGTTGTGCTTCCTAACGAAGTCTCTTATCATAATGTTGATTCTTTGATTTGGGGTTATCAAGATCAATAGCAGGTTCAATCTCAACATCATTGTTATTAATAGGTTGAGCATAAACATGAATCATCATTAACATTATCACTAGGTTCATGTTCATTACCGGTTGTGTGTGGGGACCCGACTCATAAGTCATGATCACGAGTGCCATTATGTGATGATCGGAGAGATCAATGCTCACTTGAACACGGCTGAATAACAAGAGTCTTACATACATACATACAATCTTACAAAATAGGATCATTATGGTGAGTCTTGAGTATATAATTGCAGTGAAATCTTCAGCGATAAGCGTGAACCCATGCCATTTGACTTAACCCTACATGCATTACATTGAGGCGTCCTAGCTCGCATGTTTGTCACCAAAGGTACTCTTCAACATATCATGTTCTTTCATGCAGCTAATAAAATAACGGTGGCAAGCCAATTACTTTGAATGTACTGCAAACAACCCAAGAGTGATAACAAAATAATTATACAAGGCTCAAGCTGCTAAATTGGCATTTTGCGGAAGCTAGTTTTGCTCATGCAAGTATGATCAACGTTTATCAAGGACATGAACTCATTTGCAACAAGTATCGGGAGGATTCTGAGACATTAACGCCGAAAAAAAGTTGTGACAACTCATGCTCAAGTTCATCATTGGCTTCCTCACGGATCACATCAACAATATACTCAACCGTGTTGTTTTCGAAACATATGGATATAGTCTAAGCAGCACCACAAGCTGTCCTTGACCATGGACACGGCTATTGAATAGTTTGACACTCTTGAGGAGGTTGCACTTTACCCACAAGATCCGGAAGCTTTGAGTCATCCATGACCCTTGATACCTCAAGTACAGGGGTACACCCGATCACTACCTTTCCCTAGCTGTGACTAACAAGAGTCCACTCGATTAGTAGCAGCCCCATGCCAACATCGTCACATAATAAATTCTTGTTGATCCATGCTCCCATATTCATCATATAACACAAGCATAGGGGTACCAGCAGTGTATGGGTGCCTGTAAATAGTCATGGCCGCCCTACAGCGACCCGTCCAGAAGTGACCACACACTCCCGTCACTAGTAATGCGGGCATCCATGTTATACGAACTAGGTAATCAAAATACCCTTTCCCATATAAAGGGTAGAGTGGTTCTTGTGTAGGGTTAGGGCCAATCGACAAATCTTAAATCTAATCAGTCTCTGTAAACAACGCTTTCATCAAGCCTCGTTACACTACCTCTCCACAAGTAGTGACCTAGTTCATCATCATCTCCAGGGGCATCGGTGACACCTCTGGGGCTATTTGCAAATATGTCAAACCACACTTGTTTCTTTCCATGCATAATCCACGGCCCATTTTCCATGTGCTACTACAACATATATCTACAACCCACCAACACAACTCTAAACAAGGATAGAGTCATGAACAATACAAGTATCAATGGGGTATTTGCGAGCAAGCCTGAAGGTTGCCATTCAATATATCATGCACTCGATGAAACAATGGAATTGCTTTTATGATGTAAAGGGTACATCATGGTGAGGCTGCTTACTGGTTCATCGAGTCTTCAAATCTTACGGTCCATCTCAGGAGTATTTAGTCTGCTTAAATCCCAACTAACGTCGGAAACAATCATAGTAAGCAACACAACAAGTAGAAAATAAAAGTGATCTAAAATGAATTTGACTTTTCAAGCACATATCTTGTTATATGAAAAATAACAGAGTGCACTACAAAAAAAGACACATCCTTGACATTTTGGATTAGAACAATTTTTTTTTCATCATACATATGACACTTCTATGGCGATAATTGTGACAAAACCGGTATCATCATAGATGTGGTGGGCTCTCTTCTATGACAAAATCATGAGAAAATGGGCTTTGTCACAGGCGGGCGGAGGCGCAGCTGCATGACATTCTTTGGGCCGTCCATGGAGAGAAAACCGTGGTAGAAGCGAGGAGAAAATTTGGGGAGTTGCGATTCACGGTGGGAGTCGGGGGAGCGGCGATGCAATTCTCTCGTACGTGCAGCGGCGTGTGTGTGGCGTTAGCTCTCGAACCAAGCGGCGTTGGGCTCTAAGCGAACCCGCGATTACGCTGCGACTCGGCGTTCTGCGAACCCGGCGATTGATCGATGGCGTTAAGCCCGAACCCGATGGGCGATTCGCCTTGCTGCTTTGCTGCTAACTAAAGCCGATCGATTGGATGAGCGATGGCGTTGCGAGGCGGGGGTTGGATGAGCAATGGCGGTGGCGTTGCCTCTGGATGAGCAGGAACCCGTGGTGTGGAGGGTGGATGAGCGATGAATGGTGGAGGGTGGCCGTGGAGGGTGGTTGAGCAGTACCCAATGGTGTGGAGGCTGGATGACGATGAGCGGTGGAGGGTGCCGTGGAGGGTGGTTGAGCGTGCTTGATGGAGTAAGCGGCGGTGGAGGCTAGATGAGCAGGGAGCCGTGGAGGTGGAGGAGGTCGTGGTGGCCGTGGAGGTGGAGGAGTCGGCGGTGGAGATGAGCGGTATCCGTGGAGTCCGTTTTCGATCGCCACACCCCTCCGAATGAGACCCCGTTTGACCGTGGGAGGATTCGTTTCATCCAGTTTTGCGATCATGCACCCCTCCCGATCAACGGGACCCCGTTTACGGCGTAGGAAGTCTGTTTTCCGTTTGGCTGATGCGCCACACCCTCCGATCAACGGACCCCGTTTACGATGCCAGGAGTCATTTCCTCCGTTTCTTGATCGCCACCCTCGGATCAACAGGACCCGTTCAAGATGTAGGATGTCCGTTTCCTCCGTTATGATGCGCCCGAGCCTTGTTTCCATCGCTGTTCCGTCCAACCTCGATGAACACGACCACGGTTAGTTCGACCCGATCGGTTGGCTCCCCATGAACCACGATAGCGGCGTTGTTTCTCGTTCGACCCAGCCATATGCGTATTGTCGCGGTAGGCGTTGAGACCCTGCCCGTATGTACGTGCGTGGCGTATTTCTTTCTTACCCTCGCCGTTGTAAATGCGTGTACATGCTACTGCAGCGCCTCTACTACGACTGCGTGAACTCTACACGACAGTCTTGGCGCCTCTACAACAACCCGGTATGTATGCACGATACATGACCGAATAACAGCGCTAAATGCCTTGACCAGTGGGTCTGGTATCGAGGCACTTCCTTGCGCGAAGATGTGGTGGTGGGTCCGGCGGTCGAGGAGAACCGTCGTTTTTTGCGGACACACTTCCTGCGTCTTGAATGTAGTTAGTGGGTCGATGGTCGGGGGTGAATCGTTCCTTTTTTGCGGGCACTTCCTTGCGTGCGAAGGTGTCGTAGTGGGTCCCAATGTCGAGAAGCGAATGTTTTGTTTTTTGCGGGCCTTCCTTGCGTGCGAAGATGTAGCTGGGGTCCCGGTCAGAAATGTTTTTCCGCGAAATCAATGGCCGTCTGGTGGGTCCCGGTATCGGTGGAGAATCATTATTTTCCGCGTAATAAGGAGGAACTTCCTTGCTGCGACCATGGACCCGGTATCGACCTCTCCATGTCGATCCCGTCCGATGGAAATCGTTCCTTGACCACGTTAACCCACCTTGCAAAGGCACAGGCGGTGGGCGGCCGAGCCTAGGAAGGGGCGGGAGGCCAGGAAAGGCAGCGGTGGAAGCCAGCGGAGAAGATCTGAGTTCTTGGTTGATTCTTGGTGGAATCGTCGCCCATGAGGCAGCAGTGGTGGGAATAGTAGAGGCGGTGAGGCCTCCATGGCCAACACAACCCGGCCATGGGAGGCGGGAGCATGCAGCCTGGCCATGGCCTTTGCTAGGCGAGTGGAGCAAGAAGACCGAGAGTAGGAAAAGGTCGGATAAACACAAATTTTCGGCGACAAGGCTCCAACCCGTGCGGGAATCACCTGGTTGTGTATGTTCAAGGGCCTGGTGTGTGCGCATGCGTGTAGGTTGACACTTGGCGTGGGTGTGTTTGGTCGTGTGGTGTAGGTGTGTGCATGCATGGTGCGGTGTGCTGTGAGTGTTGGTGCGTGCGTGGCTGCGTGTTCGTGTGAGTGTTGCGTGCGTGCGTGGGTGAATGTGTTTGTGTGAGTGTTGCGTGGATGGAGTTCGTGTGCATGCGTGCTGTGTGTATAATCACCACAGCTCCTGTGTGTTAAAGCAGAGGCTCGGCATACCAATACAAGCCACCTTGTCCGCTGTGCCCGCGGTCATGACTTGAACCACCGTCAAAATATTTTTTTGTCGTTTGTTTTCATTCTTACAAGCAAGATGCCGTCGTTGCATGTAACATCAAGATGCATTTGTATGACTTGTTTATCTTGTGAGAGAAAAGGATGAGCGAGGAAGGCCTTATTGCAAATGTGGAGAGGTGTGTGGGTACCTTTTTGCAAAATTGCCAATAGTTTCTTTCCTATCCGTCGGATATAAATCAGACGACTATAAGACCACCATCATCACCAACTCTATTTTTTATAAGGTGTATTTTATGATTTTATAATAGTGTAATGTAGAGTAGATACAAGTGCGGTGGGCACGATGTTAGTGAGATTTGCGATGCAACACTAGAGGTGCCACGTGGAGCGTTTAAGCTGATCAACTAGTCATGTCATGAGCAAATACAAAGTTATGCGGTGAGCCGTGATATAATAACCACTAAGCGTGCGGTGACGTAATGAGTGGATTATGAAGTCAATGTATGTATCGTGCTTTCTCTTCAAATACAATGATCGTCATTGCATATATCGCGAGAAAAGATGAAACAGCGTGATTTTACGGGGTTACTTTTAGAGGACACGGGATAGTTTTTGTGCATACGTGAAAGGGCCTGAGGGTATCGATGGAGAGAGATGCTCTTCGTTTCTCTTTATTATGACTAACTTGTATATAGTATAAAAATATACAAATTCAGAGTTGAATAAATATCATTGTGGGCACCATGCAATCAAATTAGCTTAATACTCCTCCATATAACTTTGTAATGTTGTATTTATGTAGAACCTCTAAAATAATTTTTCTCACACTTTATTCAAAAGGAATGTTGTATCCGAAATAAGCGTGAAGAGGGCTTTTTAGATCAATGGGAGTGCGTGATGTAACATGTGTGAATGTGTAGTTGATGCATTTGGCGGGGCCTAGAGGTATTGTGTGTGTATTATGGAGAGAGGCATGGATAGAGGCCGGGGGGGCGTGGGAGAGATAGCATGAGAAATGAGTGGTCTAGAGAGAGGCGAATGGCGTGGACAAGAGATTCCATTCCCTTGGTGTGTATATGCAGGGGAGGGAATAGAGGCACCAGGAGAATTTGTGTGTGGTGTTTGTGTTGGTATGTGTGGGTGTGAGAAGATAATGAGACATGGGGGCGGAGGGTGTGTCACCACGTGAGGTCCGGTGGGTTGAGTGAGGCCCTTCGTTCAGTTCGTCCTGCGCCACATTGGTGACCCATGACACATTTAGGAAGACCCATGGATGACTAGTCGTACAAGACAAAGATAGCAGAATTGTGAAGGACTCTGTGTCCGACAAAGCCGGCTAGGATTTGTAACCCTAGGTTCTTGGACTAAGGTAACCTTTATCTCGATATTACTATTCATCCAACCTAACTTAAGGGGCATCCTACAAAATGCTCCTAGAATCATACTCATCGATAGGAAGAGGTGTGAGATAATGCGTGAGAGGCAGTAAAGATAATGTGCGTACATGAGACACTAGGCAGGTCCATGTATATAGAAAGGTCGATGAGGATTGTGCGTGTGTATGTTTGCGAGAGGAAGAGTGCTTGTGATAAAGGTTAGTGAAAACAGTTGTAAATGGTTACGAGAGGGAGGGAGGTTATATCTAGAGCATGTGTGAAAGACACCTCGGGAGAGAGTGTGTGAGCATGTGTGAGAGACCACCGATCGAGGTGAAACTAACGTAAAAGACTGCTCTACACATTGATTAAAGATATAAATTGTATCCAAATATTAGGATGGGATCATGATATTTGCAATTACGCTAAGGGCGGTCATTGATCCATCAGACATCTAGATTCTATCAATTTGAGCATGTCTATGTTATTATGACACAATTGATCCACATAGTTAGTATTTTGAACTCCGGACAATGCATCGCTTTAGCAATCGAATATAAGCGTGAGTATAGTTCATGTTGTGTGTGTAAAGCACATTATACATCGAAAGTTACACAATGGACATTTATAAATAGCTACCTATGAACTAGCATACATTTGAATTCAACCTAAGGTGGTTTAAAAAATCGAATTCAACATGAAGTCCATTCAATTATTTGAATTTGATATCATGGCATTTGTAAACCATACCTAAACTATGGGGTACCAATCTTTGCTCTGATTTTGTACATAATAGCATATGTATGTGTACAAAATAGATTCAAATTAGCTCCTCCATTCCAAAATAATCGTAGTTATAGGATTTTCAAGTGTCAAAATTTCAAAAGGCGGATAATTTAATGAGGTTTTCAAACATACAAGGTCAAATATAACGTTGTCTATTTAGGTCAATCCTCATAGTTCAAAAGTACTCTAACGTGAATGCTTGTGTTTCAAAATTTGAGCAAGCGCCAAAGAGCCTCTACTACTTGAACAGCGGAGACCAATGTTTGGTAGTACAAAATTACTTTTCTAATAACTCCGACCTTGAAACCTACGGCCCGGTCCAAAGGTCTAAACCAGGGGGTTTGTAGCTTCATCTAGATGCCATGCAACCGCCTCGAAAAACATTCATACACAATGGCCGCCTAAGCACACATGCGTTGCCAATCGCGCCCACTATTTGGGACACACGGATTACCATCCTACCCCGACCCAGATGAGTCCGAAATTTAA
>JAHIAM010016291.1:0-11172 GCA_021605205.1 Aegilops longissima
TACCTTTAACTTCCCGGGATACCAATTCCCCATTCGCCCATGAACCCATTTTCAAGCGGCCCGGCCCATTTATTGACCGAGGCCCGATTATAGGCCCATTTATCGGTGCGTAGGAGACTCATGGATCCTACGGCCCGTATATAGCCCATGGTGAGTTGCAGCCACTAGCAAACCAGGAAAAAGAAGACTAGGAAATAAATAAAGGCCCAAACTAACGCTAGGCTATTAAAGCGATTCAGATTACATCCACTCGGCATCAAAGATGCCACCAGGTGCAAATATAGAACACCCTACACTATACAAAAATGGCTTCTGTTTTTCTTCGAGCGGTGGCTGCGTTAGAAATAAATTTTGTATCGCACCAAAACAAATTACAACTATATAACAAAAGGAAGGTTTGCATAAAACTTAAGTCTAGCGATAAATGCACCACGGAAGTTGAAGCTTCGGTTCATTTGACCGGATTACGTTTTCATGTTAGTATTGTCGATGGAACACCATAACCCTCGCCTTCATTTCCCTAGGCTCTGAACAACATAGCAAATGTCGATAGTCGGTTTCAAAACCATGCATATCTTGCGACATTGAGCAATGTTTCTCCTTGTTTCACAAAGGCCTCTGTTAGGGAATGGACTTGTGTGCGGAGCGAGATACAACATTGCTTTGAGCTTGCATATCTTGATCATGAGGCAGTTTGGGCGATATTGCCTTAACAACCAACCCGTATTACGCAGGAATGTGCTTTTAGCCTTGTTAGTGGAAGTCTTGACCATTCGCAAGAAGGCGACATTGCGGTTATAGTTGCCTCGCCACCTTGAAGGTGGCGGTTCCCTCATTTTTCCATAGCTCGCTGAAAAGTTGAGGTTTTACATTAGTAGTACCATAACGAAGATATTAAAGAGGCAGCAAAACCAAACAAAATAGCTTTGGTCTATATCTTGAACTTATTACGGTGAACCCATGTAAAATATTAGTTGTATTTTATTGCAAAGTACATAATAAAACCAGGTTCCAAACATATGACCATGTACCATCGCTAATGTATTGTCTATTTCTTCACATTGTATTGAGGGCTAAGGATAAAGAGACGAACATTATAATGCGGTAAGCATAGTATGACATCATTCATATCACAAAACAACTGAGAACAGACAAACAGGAAATTGTAACATTGTGTGGGCAAGTCCAACACGGAACTAGATTACGGGTCAAGATCAAAGGAACATCACTCCTCCCTTTTAAACCTTGTAAAGTGCAATGATACGCTAAGACAATTGTGTATAAAATTGAAAAGAGTAATAGACATTGGCTGCAAACCATGCAGTTCAAGGAACTAGTCAGAGTAAGTAGTAGTTAAAAGGCATCAGGATTAAGGACTTACAACAACGGCTTTGGTGGTGTAGTCATGCCCTTCTTCTTGTTGGTGTGCAGTCCTTGAAGATTTCCACAACATTTGGTTCGAGTACTTTTTGGCCTTCGGGCTTTCCTCGCATTTGAACAAGTCAATATAGATCTGATAATATGGTACAGCGAAAAGAGTGAAACAACAACTAATTACAAGAGCCTCAAGTGTGCAATATAGCTACAAGATCACGATGCTTGTTGGAATTTCACTTTAAATGCAGTTGGCCTTGTTCTTTGAACAGTTCACCTACAAGAAGATAGATTTGTGTGGCACATGCGTCAATAGGACTTCAACATGTGATCGATCACATATATATAATGTACGATACTTGGATTAGACCGGTGTTTAACAAGGCCCTCGGTCTTCATCAATATATTTTCCCTTTGGAGATGTTTGGGAAAGTTCACTATTAGCCTTGCCTTCAAAGTGAGTTTTCCTCAAGTTATACCGATCTTGTCGCTGAGCGGACTTGAAAACATGGGTGCAAGCTTTGCGGTTGCATCATCTTGGCTATCAACTTGAACCTCATCTGTTGAAAATTATGGGGTCTCATTATCGCAACCTAGAAAGTATGGGACAGTCAAGAGCGATATTACTAGTTTCCATACATAACCATACTTACAGATAAATGGTCGAGGAAGGTGTTGAGCGGGTTTCGTCTTTGTCATTCTGTCTTGAATCCATGTTGGGAGGATACGTACATGACACCTAGCAACACGCTGCCTCGATACTAACTTGGCTGACTACTGTAGCATCCGTGGCCTTTTAAACCTACCTCAAAGCGGATCTCCATTCTTCCTCCTCTAGATTTAGTTAACCTATCGAGCATTATCCACGATGTTTGTTTCCTCTTGCGCCTAGGTGCTAGTTCCAACAACAAACATAGGAAGTGTTAGTGTACATCAAGCGTGAGACTACATATAAAAGCATGCAAGCGTAACTTGACTCCGGCAACTACCTTCTTGATGTTGAAGCTCACAAGGTTCATCGATATTACCAACTCGTCTTGTGTCAAGAGTGCTTGGGAAGTAGTGTCGGTGGCAAGGGAGCTTGGGAAGCGTCTTGCTAGCTCGTTGGCCTTGCAGTATGTCGTGCGTTGGTAATCTTGTGGTAGGTGTTGCAAGAACTAGGGTTGTCTCTACTTGTTTGGTGGCAGCTATTTGTTATGTTTGGCTTTTTTGCGTTAGTGTAGCATGGGATGCCGTCTTTGTAGAATTTTCTGATGGACTTTCACCTTCTATTGCACCATCAGTACCAGCAGAATCTGCAGGATTCATCCGCTTCTCATCCGCTTCCTCTTTCTCTATCATGACAAGAAAAATGAATAAAATTTAGTTGTTCAGAACAAATTGATGCGTGATGCAGATGAATAAAACTTTGATGTTAGACAACCACATGATAGGAGGATGTAATATGTATGAAAAACAGGACGAAAGAGATAACGGAACTATGATGTGTAAACTGAAGAAGACATTTCACCAAATTAGAAGCAATGCAATGGAAGGTAGACACCATATGAAAGATGCTACAAATATCGCTACTTGAAGTTAACGGTGTCTCGGCATAAATGGCGTTTAAACAAATGTGAAGCGTACAAGAAATAAATCATATGCAAGATGCAAACAACATCACACTACCATGTTAGGGTCTCTCGTCATTAGTGCCATTGCATATTCATAGCATTGCATATTCACAGCTTATGATGTGTAAACTAAGGAAAGGCATTTCAACAAATTAGAAGCAATGAAAGCTAGACACCATATGAAAGATGCAAATAATATCACTACCAAGTTAAAACTGTCTCGTCATAAGTGCCATTTCAACAAATTAGTAGTACAAGCTAGAAAAGAATGTGAGATGTAACCTATATCACACTCAGAAGTCAAAGCGTGTCTTATGATAAGTGATTGTTGCAGGTTACACAGCAGTAGTAATTTGATGTAAGAACATGGTGTGATGAGCAGATATTGTATGTTCTAGAAACAAGAACACGTGTCTTATTCAAGTATAATGTGTAAAAGTAAGCAGATGGAATTCAACAAAATTAGAAGCAATACAAGCTAGACATCACACATAACATGCAACCACATATAACGATTGCCAAGTTAGAGGAGCACGGTGATGCTGCACTAGGGAGATGTGCTCATCATAAACAAAGCTTTGTTGAGTGTCTATGCATGTGTTGTCTTGGAAATCATCTTGGGGGTGTGGAGGGTAGAAGCTGTAGAGGCCCTCCGCTTGGAAGGAGCACCTTTATCCGCTGCCTTGCTAACTTCCTTCCGCTTTATTGATTTTGAATTGTCAAGTAAAACCGACAAGAAAAAGCAATAAAATTCTCTCTTAGAACTCATTCATGCATGATCTTGACAATCACTACTTTGATGTAAGGCAAACACATGATACGAGGATGGAATATGTACGAAAAAGCAGGGCATGGCATGTTCACAACTGTTTGTGTAAACTAAGCGAAACCATTCCAGCAAATAAGAAGCAATGCAAGCTAGACACCACATGAAAGATGCAACCAATATGACTGCCAAGTTAAGCGTCCCATCATAAATGGAATTTCAACAAATTAGAAGCAGCGCATGCTATAAATCATATGAAAGATGCAACTAATATACACTTGCATATACTAAAGGTGTCTCGTCATATTGATTGATGCGGGATACAAAAAACAATAGTTTTATGTAAGGACATGCTTAATAGACAGATGTACTATGTACTAAATACAGGAAGGCATGTCACATTACTTGGTATAATGTCACATTTACGGAGTATAAGCTAAGCGAGACTAGCACATGCAGTTTAACAGATTGGAAGAATTACAATCTAGACACCATATGCAACATGCAACCACATATCATGCTCCAAGTTAGAGCAACACGCAATGCTAGTGTAGAAATCTTAATCAACTCTGAGCTCGTTCACTATCTTCATCTAGCATTTCTTTCTTGAGAATCATGTGGGAGGCGGCTGCATTCTTTAAATGAGGTAGTCCCTTGCCCCTGCCTTCATAAGTGATTGATGAGGGATCCACAAGAACATTAGTTTGATGTAAAACATGGTTAATACGGATTACTAGTATGTACCAAAAGCGAAAGGCATGTCATATTCAAAGGTATAATGTTAAGCTAAGCGGAGCAATTTAACCAAATTGGAAGCAATACAAGCTAGACATCCCTTTGGGTGGTGAGCATGATCATCTAGGAACGAGGCACGTGGGGGCGGGGCTTGCCACCATCGCGCTTTTAGTTGGCTTCGGTGATGCCTATCTTTCTGGGCTTTTGGCTCCCGTTCCGACTCTATTTGTCGGTGCTCACGGGATGGTGGTTCATGTAAAAAAATCTTTCCTTATCTTACCGACTTGACCTTTGAATACGCTAGACACCATATGCAACATGCAACCACAATGACCTTTTGAAGTTAAAGCAAGCCACAGGTTGGTGGTTCACGGCGGATCATCAACTCGAGCTCGTTGCTCGTCTCATTTTTGACACTACACCCTTTAAAGCCTTGAACGTTTTTTGGCCTAGCCGCGTACCATCTTTGGACAACTTCTCTCTATTCTTTTCTATTCTCAAGGCGGTCTGAAATACCCTTGCATAAAAACACAATAGTGGAGTAAGGGGAAGTGTGTGCAAACTAGTGCCTTTTAAAAGTAGAAATGCGGGTGGCTGAAAAAAAATGCGGAGACATATGATAGCTCTAAACATTGCATAAACAAAATTAGATTCTACTCCATGATTTTGTAATATAGACGAAATAGGTACTCCTCCGACCACCACCCATGTGGTCATATCTAAGATAACGTTTGAAAATAAATAGGTCGTCGATTTTTTAAGAACTCCGATCTATAAGGCAGGCGGATGGTTTCTACCTCCCGATCCTTTTGATTTTCTCGAACCTTGACCACGGCCGACCCTGCCTCCGCCACCCGCCCTCCCATCGACCTCACACCACGCCGTGCTTGGCAGCCCAGGCCACTCCCTTTAATCCCGGCCGACCTCCGGATCGAGGCGCCGAGTGCTCTAGGCCGCACACCCTAAGATAAACACCAAGCTGCTTCCGGCGTAATAGGCGTACTAGCGCTGTTCATGAGGAATGCTTCCGTTAATTGGAATCAACGGCCAGAAATGAAATTCAGGAGGCTACGGACCTCTAGCTAAGGTGAAATAGTATATGAGGAGAAACCTTGTGCATCATGAGTTACTAGGAACATCTAGTATCAAGAAGAAGCGGTCAACTAGTGTCTTCTATGGGATGAATACCGTGCAACGAGAGATGTAAGATTTGCCGAATAAGGAAGAGTACCTTCTTGATTGCGGTGTGGTCACCTCCACATGTCGCGCCGGATCTTCTTGTTTTTACGAAACCGATGTTACGGAGGTGCAGGCTTGGGCGAACCCATGGCCAAATGTTGACTGTTGCCGTGGATGTATGTCGGCGGAGGAAGCAGATCGGCGGCGAAGGGCGTGCAGGAGACACCTACGGTGCGGTGGAGGTGGCGAAGTTGGAGCGGCAGCGGTGGCTTGAGGCAGGCGTGGTTGACTGGCTCGAGTGCAGGCGGCTCGGCCTCGGCTTCAACTACTAGCCGTGGAGGCGTTGCGGTTGAGGTTGCGGTGGGCAGGCGGCGTCGGGTATCGGCTCGGCGTGATGGAGGAGGCGGCGGTTGATGGGTGGGATGGGGTGGCGGATGGAGGGCGGGGTTTGCGGCTGGTGGAGAGGTAGTTTGGCGCCCAGATGCGAATGGGGAATGGAGGGTGGGAGGGAACCATGTTTGATGCAGGGCAGCTTGTTTTGGCTTTTGAGCAGAAGATGGGGCCGCTTGTTTGAAATTTGGGGAAAGTACAAACTTTGCCCCCTCTTAAATTCGGACCTCTGCGGGTCGGGGTAGGATGGTAATCCAGGTGTCCCAAATAGTGGGCGGGCGATTTTGGCTGCGCATGTGTGTAAGCGGCCATTGTGTATGAATGTTTTTGGAGGCGGTTGCGTGGCGTCTAGATGAAGCTACAAACCTACCGGTTTAGACCTTTGGACGTTGGGCGGTAGGTTTCACAGGTCGGAGTTATTAGAAAAGTAATTTCCTTGTACTACCAAACATTGGTCTCCAGCGGTTTGGGCAGTAGAGGCTCTTTTGGCCGTTCGAAATTTTGAAACACAAGCATTCACGTTTAGAGTACTCTTGAACTATGAGGATTGACCTAAATAGACAATGTTATATTTGACCTTGTATGTTTGAAAACCTCATTAAATTATCCGCTTCCTTTTGAATTTTGACACTTGAAAATCCTATAACTACGATTATTTTGGAATGGAGGAGCTAAATTTGAATCTATTTTGTACATGACTACATATGCTATTATGTACAAAATCAGAGCAAGATTGGTACCCCATAGTTTAGGTATGGTTTACAAATGACCATGATATCAAATTCAAATAATTGAATGGACTTCATGTTGAATTGATTTTTTAAACCACCTTAGGTTGAATTCAAATGTATACTAGTTCATAGGTAGCTATTTATAAATGTCCATTGTGTAACTTTCATATGTATAATGTGCTTTACACACACACATGAACTATACTCACGTTTATATTAGATTGCTAAGCGATGCATTATGCGGAGTTCAAAATACTAACTATGTGGATCAATTGTGTGAATAATAACATAGACATGCTCAAATTCGATAGAATCTAGATATACGATGGATCAATGACCGCTCCTTACTGAATTGCAAATATCATGATCCCATCCTAATATTTGGATACAATTTATATCTTTAATCAATGTGTAGAGCAGTCTTTTACGTGTAGTTTCACTCTCCATCGGTGGTCTCTCACATGCTCACACACTCTCTCCGAGGTGTCTTTCTACACATTCTCTAGATATAACCCTCCCTCCCTCTCGTAACCATTTACAACTGTTTTCACTAACCTTTATCACAAGCACTCTTCCTCTACTAAACATACACATGCACAATCCTCATCGACCCTTTCTATATACATGGACCTGCCTCGTGTCTCATATCGCACATTATCTTCGCATGTCTCTCACGCATTATCTCACACCTCTCTTCCTAATCGGAGTATGATTCTAGAAGAGCATTACATGGATGCCCCTTAAAGTTAGGTTGGATGAATAGTAATATCAGGAGATAGAGGGTTACCTTAGTCAGAGAACCTAGGGTTACAAATCCTAGCGGCTTTGTCGGTGGACACAGAGTCCTTCACAATTCTGCTATCTTTGTCTTGTCGACTAGTCATCCATGGGTCTTCCTAAATGTGTCATGGGCGACCAATGTGGCGGGGGGAACGAAAAACCCCCTCGACCCACGGACCTCAGCGTACACCCCCCCCCTCTCATTATCTTCTCACACCCAATACCAACACAAACACCACACACAGAAAATCTCCTGCCTCATTCCCTCCCCTTGCATATACACCTCAAGGGAATGGAATCTCTTGTCGTGACTCATATTGTCTCTCTCTCTCGACCACCCTCATTTTCTCCCCCCCCCCCGGGCCCCTCTATCCATGCCTCTCTGAATCGTAATACACACATACCTCTCTAGGCCCGCCAAATGCATCAACTACACATTCACAATTTACATCCTACCCCATTGATCTAAAAGCCCTCTCTTCACGTTTATTTAATAAACATTCCTTTTGAATAAAGTGTGGCCAAAAATTATTTTAGAGTTTCTACATATATACAACATTACAAAGTTATATGGAATCTACAGCTAATTTGCATTGCATTGTGCCCCTGATATTTATTCCTTTTTGAATTTGTATATTTTATACTATATACAAATTAGTCATAATAAAGAAAGCGAAGACTCTCTCTCCTCCATACCCCCTTCGCCCTTTCCGTATCACAAAACTATCTCCATGTCCTCTAAAGTAAGCCCCGAGAAAATTCCGGTGTTTCATCTTTCTCCGCGATATATGCAATGGATCATTGTATTTGAAATAACCCGATAATACATTGGACTTCATAATCCACTCATTCGGTCCCTTTACGTTTAGTGGTTATTATCGATCCGGGCTCACCGTACAACTTTGTATTTGCTCATGACATGACTAGTTGACCATTAATGCTCCCGTGGCCCTAATCTAGTGTTGAATCACAATCTCACTAACATCGTGCCCCACAAGACTTGTATCTACTCTACATCTACACTATTATAAAATACATAAAAACTCTTATAAAAAACGAGTTGGTGATGATGGTGTCCGCCACCGCAATATAGGCCGTCCGATTTATTCGGCGGATAGGAAAAAACTATGGCATTTGCAAAAGGTACCCACACCTCTCCACATTTGCAAATAAGGCCTTCCCTCGTTCATTTTCTCTCCAAATAAACAAGTCATACAAATGCATCTTGATGTTACGTCGCAAGGATCTTCTTAAGAATGAAAACAAGCGACAAAAAAATATTTTGGCGGTGGTGCGAAGTCATGACCGGGGACAGGGACAAGGTGGCCTTGTATTGGTATTTGAGCTCTTTTTAACACCCAAGGGCTGGGTGGTGATTATAAACACACACACACGCATCCGAACTCCATCCAAACCTCCACAAACACATACCCGCGCAAACACTCACCAGCCGCGCCCTCACCGCCTTTGCGCAACACAGTACACCAGACCAACACACACTCTCCGCTCAAGTGCTCAACCTACCGTGCATGCGCACACAGACAGCGACACATACACAACGGGTGATTCCAGGCGGGTTGGAGCCTTTCCGCTGGTAAATTTGTGTTTATCGACCTTTTCCCTATCCGAACTAACAGGTGGGACCCACAAGGAGCGTGGTCAATTTAACTAGTCAACATGGCCACCATGAACTATTTGGCGGTCAGCAGTGCAATCCGATGCTGGTTGTGAGCAAGTGACGGATAATCACCAAAGCGTATATAGTGACCGTAATCAGCTTATTCGAAGTTCGGTGGATTACTCGCTTTTCTCTCTGTAGGCCCTCCAAAACTACATCTCTACGTTCTCGCATGTTAAATCTAACAACTATGCAATACAGCACTACTACTACACTCTAACACAATAAATCATATGTGTTTTTATTTTACTAGATATCATATTGTTACTTATAATTATTCAGTTTGCATACATTAAAATTGCCTTTGAAATGTATGGCGTTATCATCTACAGCGGGAAAAATCCGCCCTTTCTGTTTAATCGGGTTTGTATCGATGGATCATGTGAAACATCAAAACTATAGTACTATCGGTACAAGTGACGTTCAACGGGCGTCGTGTTGTCTACTCCTCCGTCGTAAGTTGGCCTTCGCTTTCATAAATCTTCTAGTCCCTTTCGCGACATGTGGGACATCAAGCTACGGGTCCCGTGCCATATCGGAATCTGATGCAGGCAGCCGGGTGAAGCACCCAGTCATGGCGCCCGTAGTAATGAGCAATGAGGCGTCAAATCACAAAGATGCACCTTTCCGCGAGTTAAGTTGGAGGGATGAAGTAATAATGCTAAAAAACAAGTTGGAGGGCGAAGCAACCATCATTTCACTCGTTGCTGAATCCGCTTCTCCCTCATCTTCTTCAACTTAACCACGTTTGCGTTGTTACGCCTCATGTGGGGCCGGGATCACTTGGTCGCTTCTCCCTCATCTTCTTCAACAACCACGTGTTGCTTCCTGTTGTTCGCCTCATGTGGGGCCGGGATCATCTTGGTAAAGCAACGACCGTGGGACCGTATGTTAACAAACCGCCGGGACAACGTCCTCGAAAATAAAAACCTCCCCGCCATCCAGCGGCAAAATCACCTCCTTTTACTAATCTTTGATTCTATAATTTTTTGATCAATATAATTGAGATTTGATAAATAGCACACAGGAGCAAAACCAAATTAGTGCGGTTAAGGGCATCCACAATGTGTAGCCAAATGTGAAAATAGCTTTTGGCATCGTGGGAACCATTATGGGCGGTGTTGCCAAAACCAAAAGATGGAACGAAGCTCCGATTGATTGATTGAAGGAATAGAAAAATGCAACATCTCTCCTCTTTCCCCATGCTTGGGCGCATGAGGAGTAACGTATAACACGAGTCTACTCCCTGTCCCTTCTATCACAAATCACAAAGCGGTGAGGCGTCAAATCACAAAGCCAGACGAAGCAACTATCATTTCACTCTTTGACTCCGCTTCTCCATCGTCTTCTTGAAACCATCTCACCGCCTAGTACTCCTAGTAGTAGTACTAGTAAAGGACTTCTGGATGCAAATAAGGCGGTTGTCTCAAACTGCGGCGCACTTGAATGACTTACCGTGGTCTCCCTCAATGGTGTTCTCCGTTGAGCCCTTGCCAAACCACAAAAAAAAATGTCGACATCACCGCAATGGGCAAGAATTCAAATATAGTTACTACCTCCATTTTTTTGTACACAAGGCCGTATATCAAAATTACAATTTGCAAAGGGCCACTAACACTAATCGAGGCAAAATTATGGGGTTAGCAACCAAGGACATTAATATCCCTGCATGCATGCGGAGGAAAGGTTCATTTGCATGGCGTTGCATTAATCAAGCGATGAGGGTGAGATGGTTAGCTCTTTGGTCTTTTGAGAAAAAATCGCATTAATTGACCGTGAAGCGAGGATTTGTATCGAAGGAAAACCCTGCCTTTCTTTTTAACACTAGTACTCCTAGTACAATACCTCCTCTGGTTTATAGGTCCCTTTTTAGTTTGTGCCAAATTTTGATAAGATTTAACTAACAAAATGTTAATGCATGTCAAG
>JAHIAM010016292.1:0-12141 GCA_021605205.1 Aegilops longissima
TTTTTTCCTTTTTTTTTCTCCAGTCTCTTTGTAACATACTGTTTATAATTAGGGAAACGTTGAGCACCAGCCGGCTGATTTCGCTGCTCCATTCGCCCCTCTTTCCGCCTGACGCGTGTCCCAGTGGGACCATCGACCGCTTTTCTTCTCATAACCTTATCCTTGAGTTATCCACGGGAAGCTCCTCGTCAACACGTTCTGCCTTACCCTCTTCTTCTTCCCCGTGCAAACTCTGTTCATTTTTCTCCCACTACATGGCCGTGCTCGGTTTCAGCCCACCACCGCCGCTGCGACTTTCCCCGACCAGAACAACACAAGTCTGCTCCTCCACTGTCGTCACCGCTGCTATAAAACACCAGTTGCAGCAGCCACCACAATTGCAAGCGCGGGCGACCATGCAAATGTCCACCACGGCCACCGTCGGTGTGTTGTTGTTGCAGAAAAACCTTCGACCACCACGCCGCTTTTTTTTTTCGGGGAAAACTTTCAATCTATTCATCTTCAATCATGGTAGTACAACGAGCACTAGAAATAATAAGAATTACATCTAGATCCGTAGACCACCTAGCGACGATTACAAGACTGAAGCGAGCGAAGGCGCGCCGCATCATCGCCTCCATCGCCGGAGCCGGGCAAACCTTGTTGTAGTAGACAATCGGAAGTCGTCGTCTAAGGCCCCATAGAACCAACACACCGTAACAAAGAACCGCCGCGGATGAAGAGTGTAGATCAAAAGAATCCAACCCGAAAACACACGAACGAAGCGAACGATTTAACAGATCCGAAAGCAAATCCACCAAAGACAGATCCGCCGGAGACACAACTCCATTGACGCCCACCGATGATGCAAGATGCATCACCAAACGGGGCTAGGCGGGAGACATTTATTCCATCTTGAGGAGCCGCCACCGCCTCGCCTTCCCGGCGAGACACAAAACCTAGCAAAGCTTGAAAAAGATCTACAAACGAAGCCTCCCACCGGCAGGCCGAGATTCACCCGCCTCCATGGCCATAGGGCCACCGGAGCAGGATGGACAGCGCCGCGCCGGTGAGAGGCGTAGCTAGGGTTTTTGTGAGGCGGCGGCTAGGTCCTGGGAGGCGGCGGCTAGGTCCTACGCGAACAGAGGCAGACAACAGGCAATGTCGACCACCACGCCGCTGTAACTCAATCGTTGCCCACGCTTGCAATACAGACGTGTCGACCCAATTATCTGTAGCAAAAAATTCTGCATACCTCTGTTGAAAAAGAAAAACCTATAACAAGACCTTTGTTACAAAAAAATATATTGTAAAAAATTCCGCAACAAAATCTTTGTTGCAAAAGAATTCTACAACACAACCAATGTTGCAAAAATAATAGTCCTCAACATATTCTTTGTCACAAATGTTTCTGGAACAAGGTCTTGCAAACTAGAGGAAAACATTTAATCTAGATTGTGCCAAATCAGACGGCCCGTGCCACGGCGGATCTTTTAAAAGATCCGCCGGCTGACACGTAACAGCCTCTTTATGATCATATGAAAATATACCTTGAAACTATTGTTCTACGGTTTGCTTGTAACAAAAAACAACCCTGCAAATTAAGAGTTTGTTAGACTGGGGAACCGGTGTGAAACGTTACAAAAACTTTCAAATCTGCTTCTGCCGCTCGAGGTTAGCTGGCCCAACTTTGAGCAGATCGTCGTCGTCCAGCTCCGTCCACTTCCTGCCTTGAGCTCGATCGTGTCCGGCACTTCCTATTTAGCGCTTCAGGCGCCCGTTTGTATGCATTTTGCAAACAGGCGCACACAGACCTTCGCGCCGGGCGGGTCCATTTTTAAAATGTAAAAAATGGCTCCTGTTTCGTTGTAAATTACACTAACCACTCAGCCACTTCGGTGGATCTGACAGGTTACATATTTTCCCTTATTTTCTTCTTTCCTTTTTTCCATTTTTGTTTTTCTTTCCTTTTTCAATTTCTTGTTTTTTCTTTATTTTCTTTTTTTCCTCTTCCTTATTTGATGAATATTTTTCAAATTCGTGAACTCTTTTCAAAAGATAAACATTTTTGTAAATTGATGAACTTTTATCAAAATCGATGAACTTTTCTCTTCAAATCAATGAACTATTTTTCATTTTTTGATGAACTTGTTTTGAAAATTGATGAAATTTTTCGCAAACTGGATGAACTTTTTCCAAATTCAATGAACTTTTTTCAAATAGATGAACTTTTTTCATATTCAATGAACTCTTTACGAACTCACAAACTTTTTCTATTTTGTGACTTTTTCCAATTGATAAACTCTTTTCGAGTTTGCATTTTTTAAAAATATATAGTATTTTTTTGAAAAATAAACTTCTTTTGAATTCGTGAACTTTTTCTGAATACATGATTTTTTTTGATTTGGTGAACTCTTTTTTGAATACGCGAACTTTTTTTGCATGTTCGTGATCTTCATTTGAAATCTATAAACATTTTTTCCGAAATGTTTTATCTCTTGAAATGTGTGTCCAAATCATGAACCATTTCCACAACTGCGTTTCTCGCGTTGAGCTCTTCGAAATATCCCATGTTAATAGGTTTCAACAAACTTTTTCATGAAGAAAACTAAAACAAACAAATTGGAAATAAAAAACCGGAAATCGCAAAAACAAAAAACAAAACCCAAATAAAACCGAAAACCAAAAGCACAATTGTGCTTCCCGAAAAGCACAACCGTGCTTCGCTGTGAAGCACAACCGTGCTTTTTTTACATGATGTGCTTCACACGTGGAAACATTTTTTCTTATTGATGAAAACATAGAAAAACCAAGAAAAATCCATTTTTTTAAAAGGCCTAAAAATGTGTGCGGGAATTAAAAAAAGTTATTCCATGGGTGCACCCAGCGTGTGACGTGTGGCAGCGGTTGGGCGCACCACACGTCACGAGCTTGAAGCACCCAGAGTGCCCATGGGACCCCCCCCCCAAGGGGTAAGCTCCCATATATGCACCCATGACTGTCAAAACCGCACAAGAAAAAACTAAAAGAAGCCAATATATATGCACCTGTGAGCGTCCGGTTTTAGTAAAAATTGTAACAAAATACCAACTGGAGTTGTTACAGAAATAAAGTATGATGATCGTAATGGAAAAAGAAAGTTAGGTTACATAATAGACACACACCTATTCAATGTCATGTCATTTGGGACAAATATTTCGCCCTAGAAGAACGCCGGTTTAGCCTTCAGAATGCTTCACACTTAAACCTACCTTAAGTAGGTGTTGTTGGAAGGTTCTACCGCAGCCTCTTGTTTTCTTGCTTGTTTTTCTCACTTCACAAAGTCTAACAATAGAGTTGCTTTAGTTTGCTCTTCCTCAAAGCTTTTCGTCCCCTCTGCAACCCCGGATTTCAAACGCTGTTGTTTTGTGCGCTAGTTTAGCGCCTTGTTTGCTTAAGTTTTCACAAATATGCAATGTACGGATATTCGTGTTTCATGAATGGATGGTATGACCTTAAGCACTAAATACACATATTCGACTGTCCTTGAACTTTTGCAAGATGTTACATTCAGAACTCTAACTTGGAGAAATTTCTCAATTATCGTTGGTGCATGTTCTGCTGGTTGCATGACCGTGGAAGGCTCTTCAACTAACTATCGCCTTTTTAGCATGCTGATAATTCGTACCTATGATGGACACTCCAATATAGTAAAGTCCCAACGATCACTCTTAGGCAGTGGCATAGCCAGGCCCCAGGCAAGAGGGGCCATGGCATGGGGCGTGTAGCTGAAATCCTTTGCTGACTGTAGCTTGGTAGCCATTGCAGCTAATGTAGCATTGGTTGTTAGACCGGGGCGTGGCTCAGACCTGCCTACACCTCTGCCCTCAGGAGTTAAGTTACAAAAATCACGTAAACTAGCCGTAGTGGAAAAAAATTAGACTACATAAGAGATTTGCACTAGTGTTCAGTGTGCTCGTGTCGAAACAATGTTTCGTCCCACATGGATAGTGGCCTAGCCTTGAAAATGACTCACACTTAAATCCACTCTAGATAGGTATTGTTCGAAGATTCTACCTTAGTGTCTTGTTTTCCCCTTTTTTCTACTTCGTTGACCCTAGTTTGTTCTATCCTGCAACCTTTTCTTTCCATGCAAGCTCGTCTTTCAAATGCCGCATTTCCTGAGCTAGTTTTGTTGCACCTTATATTAGCTTTAATTTCCCTAAATATGCCATGTTTGGACGATCGTGTTTTGTGACTTGATGGTAAGACCTTAACTACCAAATAAGTATACTTGGTGGCCTTTAAACTTTTGTAAGATGTTCCTTTCACAACTTAATTACTCTACAAATTGTTGTCGCATGTTCATCAGGCTGGTTGGCTGTGGAAGGCTCTTTATAACTAGCGTCATTTAGAAGGGCCCTCTCTTTCTTGGATACTTACCCTTTTTGCAACTTAATGGAAACAACCAAGCATGTAACATGATCCATGATCTTCAGAACGGTATACCTCCTTGCAAGGTCTAGTCAGCGGTTCTCATCCGCGCTCTTTTGGCATTTATGGAACCGTCGCAACGCCAAGATGTTTAGAAATGAGATTAAAGCTAGCTATTGCCTCTGTCTTTCGCCGTTGTGCAAATGGCTTGATTCTTTGCTTCAAATGATGCTCTGATGCCTCATGCACTTGCCTCCTTCAAGCTTGAGGGATTATGTTTGGCCATTCCGCTGTAGTTCCCTAGAATTTTTTTGTAAACCTAGCTTGGTGAGAATTGCTTTTGTCTTCCCTCCATGAAAATATCAACGCGAGCAATTCTGGCCACAACTCATGCCTCTCTACTATTAGTATCTTTTTTTTTCTTGAGAAGAGACACCAAAAAAGCATCTTATATCTGATATTCCCTCCGTCCCAAAATTCTTGTCTTAGATTTATCTAGATACGGATGTATCTAATACTAAAACGTGACTTGATACATCCATATTTAGCCAAATGTAAGACAAGAATTTTGGGACGGAGGGAGTATTTATCAAGGAAATTAATAGCCAGTATGATAAAAAGACAACTTGACAATGACGGACTTGTACAAAATGTAAAATCGTTTTTTTTTGCGGAATTCATTTGTTTCCTTTGCAGGAAATGTTGGGGAACGTAGCAGAAATTCAAAATTTTCTACGCATCACCAAGATCAATCTATGGAGATTCTAGCAACAAGAGAGGGAGAGGATGAGCATCTTCGTACCCTTGAAGATCGCTAAGCGGAAGCGTTACAAGAACGCGGATGAAGGAGTCGTACTACAGAGCGATCCGGATCGCGGTTGATTCGATCTAAGCACCGAACAACGGTGCCTCGGCGTTCAACACACGTACAGCCGGGGCGTCTCCTCCTTCTTGATCCAGCAAGGGAGAGGAGAAGTTGAGGAGAACTCCGACAAAGACGACGGCATGGTGGTGATGGAGCTCGTGGTTCTCCGGCAGGCTTCGCCAAGCACTACGGAGGAGGAGGAGGTGTTGGAGGAGGAGAGGGCTGCGCCAAGGGAAGGTGCGGCTGCCCTCTCTCTCTCTCACTATATATAGGGGAAGGGAGGAGGAGGCGCCCTTGGGTTCCCTAGGGAGGCGGCGGCCATAGGGGAAACCCGGATGGGTTTTGGCGCCCCACCCCTAGGAAACTGCCCCCAAGCCGGGAGGGTGGCTGCCCTAGGGTGGCGCCCCACCTCTCTAGGTTATGTGAGATGGGGTGGGAGGCGCTCAGCCCTTAGTGGGCTGATGTGCCCTCTCCCTTGGCCCATAAGCCCCCCCCAAAGCTTGCCGGGCCTCGAAACCCCTTTCGGACACGCTGGTCATCACCGTACCCTGGAACAATTCGGGACTCCAATACCCTTCGTCCAATATACCAATCTTCACCTCCGGACCATTCCGGAGCTCCTCGTCATGTCCGGGATCTCATCCGGGACTCCGAACAACCTTCGGTAACCACATACTATTTCCCATAACAACTCTTGCGTCACCGAACCTTAAGTGTGTAGACCCTACGGGTTCGGGAACCATGCAGACATGACCGAGACGTTCTCCGGTCAATAGCCAACAGCGGGATCTGGATACCCATGTTGGCTCCCACATGTTCCACGATGATCTCATCGGATGAACCACGATGTCAAGGATTCAAGCAATCCCGTATGCAATTCCTTTTGTCTAGCGGTATAGTACTTGCCCGAGATTCGATCGTCGGTATCCGGTACCTTGTTCAATCTCGTTACCGGTAAGTCTCTTTATTCGTTCCGTAACACATCATCCCGTGATCAACCCCTTGGTCACATTGTGCACATTATGATGATGTCCTACCGAGTGGGCCCAGAGATACCTCTCCGTCAACCGGAGTGACAAATCCGATCTCGATTCGTGCCAACCCAATGACACTTTCGGAGATACCGTAGTGCACCTTTATAGCCACCCGATTCGTTGTGACGTTTGGTACACCCAAAGCAATCCTACAAGATCCGGAGTTGCACAATCTCATGGTCTAAGGAAATGATACTTGACATTAGAAAAGCTCTAGCATACGAACTACACGATCTTTGTGCTAGGCTTAGGATTGGGTCTTGTCCATCACATCATTCTCCTAATGATGTGATCCGTTATCAACGACATCCAATGTCCATGGTCGGAAACCGTAACCATCTATTGATCAACGAGCTAGTCAATTAGAGGCTTACTAGGGACATGGTGTTGTCTATGTACCCACACATGTATCTGAGTTTCCTATCAATACAATTATAGCATGGATAATAAACGATTATCATGAAAAAGGAAATATAATAATAATAATAACCAATTTATTATTGCCTCTAGGGCATATTTCCAACAGTCTCCCACTAGCACTAGAGTCAATAATCTAGTTCACATCGCCATGTGATTAACACTGATAGGTCACATCGCCATGTGACCAACATCCAAAGAGTTTACTAGTGTCACTAAACTAGTCTACATCACCATGTGATTAAGACTCAACGAGTTCTGGGGTTTGATCATGTTTTGCTTGTGAGAGAGGTTTTAGTCAACGGGTCTGCAACATTCAGATCCGTATGTATTTCACAAATCTCTAGGTCATATTGTAAATGCTGCTTCCACGCTCCATTTGGAGCTATTCCAAATGGTCGCTCCACTATACGTATCCGGTTTGCTACTCAGAGTCATTCGGATAGGTGTTAAAGCTTGCATCGACGTAACCCTTTACGCCGAACTCTTTATCACCTCCATAATCGAGAAACATTTCCTTATTCCACTAAGGATAATTTTGACCGCTGTCCAATGATCCGTTCCTGGATCATTCTTGTACCTTTGTGACTCATGGCAAGGCACACTTCGGTGCGGTACACAAAGATAGCATACTATGGAGCCTACATACGAAGCATAGGGGCGACCTTCGTCCTTTCTCTCTCTTCTGCCGTGGTCGAGCTTTAACTTTTAACTTCATACCTTACAACTCAGGCAAGAACTCCTTCTTTGACTGATCCATCTTGAACACCTTCAAGATCATGTCAAGGTATGTGCTCATTTGAAAGTACCATTTAGCGTTTTTGATCTATCCTCATAGATCTTGATGCTCAATGTTCAAGCAGCTTAATCCAGATTTTCTATTGAAAAACACTTTTCAAATAACCCTATATGCTTTCCATCATTTCTGATCAACAATATGTCAACAACATATACTCATCAGAAACTCTATAGTGCTCCCACTCACTTCTTTGGAAATACAAGTTTCTCATAAACTTTGTATAAACCCCAAATCTTTGATCATCTCATCAAAGCGTATATTCCAACTCCGAGATGCTTACTCCAGTCCTTAGAAGGATTGCTGGAGCTTTGCATACTTGTTAGCGTTGCCAGATTGTCAAAACCTTACGGTTGTATCACATACAACCTTTCCTCAAGGATATCGTCGAGAAACAATGTTTTGACATCCTATCTGCAAGATTTCATAAATCATGCAGTAATTGCTAATATAATTCCAACAGACTCTTAGCATCGCTACGAGTGAGAAAGTCTCATCGTAGTCAACTCCTTGAACTTGTCGGAAAATATCTTAACGACAAGTCGAGCTTTCTTAATGGTGATACTTACCATCATTGTTTGTCTTCCTTTTAAAATCCATCTGTACCCAACGGCCTTACGACCATCAAGTATTTCTTCCAAAGTCATGGATCCTCTCTCGGATTTTATGGCCTCGAGCCATTCGTCGGAATTCGGGCCTACCATCGCTTCTCCATAGCTCGTAGGTTCATTGTTGTCTAGCAACATGACCTCTAAGACAAGATTGCGTACCACTCTGAAGTAGTACGCGTCCTTGTCAACCTACGAGGTTTGGTAGTGACTTGATCTGAAGCATCATGATCACTATCATCAGCTTCCACTTCAATTAGCATAGGTGCCACATGAACAACTTAGTTTTCTCCAAACCATAGTTTTTTTTTTGCGGAATTCATTTGTTTCCTTTGCAGGAAATGTTGGGGAACGTAGCAGAAATTCAAAATTTTCTACGCATCACCAAGATCAATCTATAGAGATTCTAGCAACAAGAGAGGGAGAGGATGAGCATCTTCGTACCCTTGAAGATCGCTAAGCGGAAGCGTTACAAGAACGCGGATGAAGGAGTCGTACTCGCAGCGATCCAGATCGCGGTTGATTCTGATCTAAGCACCGAACAATGGTGCCTCCGCGTTCAACACACGTACAGCCCGGGACGTCTCCTCCTTCTTGATCCAGCAAGGGAGAGGAGAAGTTGAGGAGAACTCTGACAAAGACGATGGCATGGTGGTGATGGAGCTCGTGGTTCTCCCAGCAGGCTTCGCCAAGCACTCTGAGAGGAGGAGGAGGTGTTGGAGGAGGAGAGGGCTGCGCCAGGGAAGGTGCGGCTGCTCTCTCTCTCACTATATATAGGGGAAGGAGGAGGGGCGCCTAGGGTTCCCAGGGGAGGGCGGCCATAGGGAAACCCTAGATGGGTTTTGCGCCCCACCCCTAGGAAACTTGCCCCAAGCCGGGAGGGTGGCTGCCCTAGGGGTGGCGCTCCCACCTCTCCGTGTTACGTGAGATGGGGTGGGAGGCGCTCAGCCCTTAGTGGGCTGATGTGCCTCTCCCTTAGCCCATAAGCCCCCCAAAGCTTGCCGGGCCTCTGAAACCCCTTTCGGACACGCTGGTCATCACCTAGTACCCCCGGAACAATTCCGTACTCCAATAACCTTCGTCCAATATACCGATCTTCACCTCCGGACCATTCCGGAGCTCCTCGTCATGTCTGGGATCTCATCCGGGACTCCGAACAACCTTCGGTAACCACATACTATTTCCCATAACAACTCTTGCGTCACCGAACCTTAAGTGTGTAGACCCTACGGGTTCGGGAACCATGCAGACATGACCGAGACGTTCTCCGGTCAATAGCCAACAGCTGGATCTGGATACCCATGTTGGCTCCCACATGTTCCACGATGATCTCATCGGATGAACCACGATGTCAAGGATTCAAGCAATCCCGTATGCAATTCCCTTTGTCTAGTGGTATAGTACTTGCCCGAGATTCGATCGTCGGTATGCGATACCTTGTTCAATCTCGTTACCGGTAAGTCTCTTTACTCGTTCCGTAACACATCATCCCGTCATCAACCCTTTGGTCACATTGTGCACATTATGATGATGTCCTACCGAGTGTGCTCAGAGATACCTCTCCGTCAACTGGAGTGACAAATCCTAGTCTCGATTCGTGCCAACCCAACAGACACTTTCGGAGATACCCGTAGTGCACCTTTATAGCCATCCAGTTGCGTTATGACGTTTGGTACACCCAAAGCAATCCTACGGTATCCGGGAGTTGCACAATCTCATGGTCTAAGGAAATGATACTTGACATTAGAAAAGCTCTAGCATACAAACTACACGATCTTTGTGCTAGGCTTAGGATTGGGTCTTGTCCATCACATCATTCTTCTAGTGATGTGATCCCGTTATCAACGACATCCAATGTCCATGGTCAGGAAACCGTAACCATCTATTGATCAACGAGCTAGTCAATTAGAGGCTTACTAGGGATATGATGTTGTCTATGTACCCACACATGTATCTGAGTTTCCTATCAATACAATTATAGCATGAATAATAAACGGTTATCATGAAGAAGAAAATATAATAATAATAACTAATTTATTATTGCCTCTAGGGCATATTTCCAACAGGAAATAGATTCTCATTTGAATTGGAGTTAATAGTACATTCCTCTCATTCGACTAGTAGATAATCAATTTTTTCAAAATACCGAGAGGAAGAATCGCAATCAGCCGGTGTGCTATAAAAAGCAAAGAAGTCATCTTTCTCTCGGCTATAATCTACAAAGTTCTAAAAATCCCCAAAAATAATTCGCTACAGTGTCGGTCGCTAGACGTCCATAGGCCGTGCAATAGCGTCGCTCACGTCCCCGTCGGCCATATTAACTCACTAGCGCACTTGTACATCTCGCCTCCCGGGCCCCTGCTAGAAAACGACGAGCAAATGCACGTATATCCACCCCCATACGGTGTACGTACGCAGGGACCGATCGGCGACGGCGACGACTCGGCTCGAGGTATGTACGCTTGTACCTAGATACACGTCAAACGTCCGGCGTCGTCCCGGCCAGCGACGTATCGGATCCTCCTCGTCCCCGCCCGGCCGCCCGCTATTTGAATACGGAGGACAAGCGGGCAACGCACGCGGGACGGCGGCGCCCCAGCGCGCGCATCCCCATCCTAGCCGATCGGCGCGCGAGAAGGACCGTCGGTACGTACGTACGTGCCTCCCGGCGGCGGGGCACACACCCTTTACGGCTTCCCGGGCCACGCCCGCGCTGGCCGGCCAGGGGGCCGGGCCGCATTCACGCCACAGCAGCTCGACAGCAACGGATCGATGGTGGCCTCGCGCGCGCGCCCCACGGCACGAGCTGGACTGTACGCGGCGCGACGGCGACCCGGCCGAACGGCGACGTTCCTTTGTGTGCCTGCGCGGTCCGGGTTCCCACGCCGCCCGGGGGCGGAGCAGATGGGACGTGCACGTCCGCCGTGGGGACGCGCGCCCACGAACAGCCAAATGCGCCCGTGCATGCATGGCATTCTGTTCTCTATAGCAAATTACAGCAGCAAACATGAGACATTATTAGTGTCGACGTCACACGTCACACACTTCTTCAGTCTTCAGAGCCTCGATGGGCCCCGCTCTCCTAGCCCCGCTCCGCTCCTAGCTGCGTCGGTGGCAACTCCGGCCCCGGCGGCCACGCCCCCTCCTCCCACCGCCGGTTGCCGCTCCGGCCCGGCGCTCGCCGCCCGCCCCATGGACGCCTCTCCTCCTCGGGGCTGCACTTCACGCCCATTGGCTGGAATCCAGCCCTCCTGGATCTGGATTCGACCGCCGCGTCGTCATCTGGGGACGCTCACCTCCTCGTCGTCCGCCCTCCGGTGGCGGAACACCGCTCGCTCATTGTCTCCGCTACTCGGGCCACGGTCGGAGGTCCACCACGTCGACCCCCCATCGGACGCCCCTATGACGCCCCCGATTCAATCATACACTAATCATACATGCAAACGTGTACGATCAAGATTAGGAACTCACGGGAAGATATCACAACACAACTCTAAAAATAAAATAAGTCATACAAACATCATAATACAAGTCAGGGGCCTCAAGGCCTCGAATACAAATGCTCGATCATAGACGAGTCAGTGGAAGCAACAATATCTGAGTACAGACATAAGTTAAACAAGATTGCCTTAAGAAGGCTAGCACAAGCTGGGATACATATCGAAAGAGGCACAGACCTCCTGCCTGGGATCCTCCTAAACTACTCCTGTTTGTCGTCAGCAGCCTGCACGTATTAGTAGGCACCTCCAGTGTAGTAGGAGTCGTCGTCGACGGTGGCATCTGGCTCCTGGGCTCCGGCATCTGGTTGCGACAACCAGGTAGAAGGGAAAGGGGGAAAAGAGGGAGAAAAGCAACCGTGAGTACTCATCCAAAGTACTCGCAAGCAAGGAGCTACACTACATATGCATTGATATATGTGTAAAGGGCCATATCGGTGGATGAGCTGCAGAATGCCGAATAAGAGGGGATAGCTAATCACGTCAAGACTACGCTTCATGCCACCTCCATCTTGCAGCATGTAGAAGAGAG
>JAHIAM010016300.1:0-11116 GCA_021605205.1 Aegilops longissima
TCTCTTTACTAAATCTTATGATGGTGAACTATTTGTGTGCCAAATATATGTTGATGATATTATCTTTGGTGTCTTGACCAACGTTATAGTGATGAATTTGCCTATATGATGAGTGAAGAATATCAAATGTCTATGATGGGAGAGTTGAAATTCTTCTTAGGTCTTCAAATTAAATCAACAACACAATGGCATATTCATATCTGGAGAAATACCTCAAAGATGTCTCGAAGAAATTGGCATGCAAGATTGCAAAGGCGTCAAAATTCCTATGCCCACAAATGGCCATCTATGCCTTGATGAAAATGGTATTGACTTGATCACAAGGTATACCGCTCCATGATTGGTTCTTTATTGTACTTATGTGCATCTAGGCGGATATAATACTTAGTGTTTGCATGTGTGCCCGATTTCAAGCTACAGAAGGAATCACACCATAAGGCTGTGAAACATATTCTTGATATCTAGCTCACACACCAACACTAGGATTATGGTACCCCAAGGGCTCTACTTTTGATCTCATTGGATATTACGACTACGACTATCTTTGGTGATCGTGTGGATGCATAGTCAACATCTGGTACTTGTCATTTCCTCGGACGATCTTTGAGTGCATTGGTCCTCAGAAAGCAGAACTGCGTATCACATCCTCTTGCGGAAGCTGAATACATTGCTTGCTGGCTCGTGTTGTGCTCAATTACTATGGATGAAGCAAACCCTCAAGGACTACGGCATCAGCGTGAAGAATGTGCCTCTCTATTGTGACAATGAGAGTGCCATCAAGATTGCTCACAACCAGTTCAGCACTTTCGAAGACAAAGCACATTCAAATTCGTCATCATTTTCTTCGTGATCATGTGTTGAAGGCGACATCTCCATCGAAGCACGTGAAGTGAAGAACAGCTAGCTGATATCTTCACTAAGCCCTCGGATGAGAAGAAATTTAGCAAGTTTGGTGTGAGCTAAATATCTTAGAATCTTGAATGTTCTTTGAAAAGGCACACATCCTAACACTTATGCAAAATTGATGACTTAGATCGCATACACATGAAGAAGCGTTTTCTTCAATCAATGAAGAATAACACTCTAAGTGTGAAGAAATTAATGAAGAATTTGATTCTCGGAACCCTCGACAATTATGCGCGGTGTCGAAATCATCATTCTTATCTGATGGGTTCGCCACCACCAAAGTTGAAAATCTTCAATTTGAGTTTTCCTCAGTTTTGAAATTCTTCAGTTTTCAAATTCTTCAACTTTGCAAAATCTTCCTGTTTCGTCGTCTTTCTTCATTGGCTATATATATATGGGTTTATGTCCTCTACAACATTCACTTATGGCTATTTCTTCAAGTCGTTTTTTTACGCTAAGTGAATGTGATGGGACCCTTTCCCTCTATGCTATACTCAACCCAATCTATTCACAAATTCTTCATGTCGTTCTACTTTGAAACTTCGTTCAAAATCTTCTTTGTGTCCTTGACAGTGAAGAAATTACAGCGGAACTTTTAAGCGAATCTTATTCAAACCTTCATTTTACCGCTCAAACCGTTCCGCATCCCACGATGCATTACTTTATTCACCCGCGATCGTACACGATCTCCCTTTGCCGATCGTGGGTGACACATGTCGTGAAAGGGAATCGGTCAGGGGCATGTTAGTCCTAAATCTTGAGCGATCCGTTTTTCACCGTGTCTATAAATACCCTCTCCCTTCCTCACTTCTTTACTCCGCTCGACCTCTCTCTCCCTCGAGCTCCTCAAAACCCCTAAGCGCCGCCTTCTCCATAAATCGCCGGTGAGGAAAAGCTTCCTTGCCTTGACCTCTTCGCGCGTACTCCACCGACAAGTGGAAAATCTTCACTCCGCCTGTCGCCGTAGCTGATTTCCTCTGCCAAGTTAGGGCGTGGAAGATCTGAGCAGACGAACTTCCCAACTGTTCTTCTCGGTTCATCGTGTTCTTCACTTGGGTAATTAAAAGTAACTTTTATTACTCGCTTTGATTCTCAAATCTTCTTCAAATTCTTCAAAGGTGTTTATTCTTCAAATTCTTCACAATGAACACCTCAAATCTCTTGATTCGTTTCTCTAAGCAATGATTTTCTTAAGATTCCTCAATTGTGTGGATCCTCGATCTATACAACTCGGAACCTAAGACAAAAAGCGCTTAGTGAAATTCTTCAAAACTCATCTGGTCAAAATCCTCAAAACTTGTTCTTTTGAAAAACCTTAGAGGCATATGACCTCTCCAAATTCCTCGCACCTATACTCATTCCAGGTACAAATGTCATTGTTGAATCCCTAGGTTCTCATCAACTTAACTCATTTACGTTCCTCGAAGAAAAACTGCACCTTGGAGAACTCAATTGTTCAATTTCCTCAAGCGAAAAAATGGCGGGGGTAAAAGCCGGAAGGGAGGAAAAAACCGAGGTTATGACAGCGTTTGAAATCCGAAAATATATTTGACTCGCACGGATGAAAAAAAAATCAACCAAGGTCGTTTGGAAGATTGAGGGAGATGGGCACGGGAATGGAAGGAATCGAATTAACTCTAAGTACATGAAAAATTCCTCTAAATCCTCCATGCCCAAAGCTCCTTTGGCGGAAATAGTGATCCCCAAGCATCAAGCAGGTGAGGACTTTCGATGAATGGGCTAACCCAACAAAATTGGCAAAGCAAGCAAAGGGGTGAAGAAATTCAATGAGGATTGCTGCTACTCCCTTGGGTCTCGGTACCGAAATCAATGCAAAAAGGCCTCCATAAGCCAAGTGCTTCACCATCTGGCCCTCCGGAAGTTCCTCGGGACACCTTCAAGCAAATTCCTCCTCTTTTCTGCTCCACCAAAGTCCTCAAACTCCCCTTGGTTCCTGGCACTTTACTTGTCAAAGGACCCTGGTTTTCAATTGCCTCGGCATCTCTGCAAGTTCTCCTGCCCCATTTCTTCATCCCGGCCGGCTCAGGTGAAGACCAAAGCAACAGGGGCAGGTCCTCGGCCTAGTCCAGGGCAAACAGGTTGCATTCCATGTACCATCGATGATGGGCGTCGATGAAGAACTGTAAATCATCAGAACCGTCAAGTAAAGGCCGCTAGAGCCAAAAGGTACATCTGGCCCCCTGCTATTGGACCGAAGAAAGTCCTCGACTTTATTGATCTCGGCACAATGATCCCAATACCCCTCCCTGATCTTCATCGACACCTGGTCAAAGTCATCGTTACTCACTTCATGCTGAAGAAAAATGGAAGTTTGAAAAGGCGAGGGAAATCAAAAGGCTCAATCGGAAGGAGAAGTTCCGGAAAGCGTTGTCAAGATGACACGAGCTTCTCCAAATTCAAACGAAATTCAAGACCTCGGCAAAAACGATACCCACTATCTGATTGGCAAGGTTAAAGACCAGTTCGTCAACCGGAAGAAATTCCAAAGTGTTGCTGCCCGGTGCAACATGAAATTCCTCATGAAGCCTCGGCTCACCGCCAAAAAATCTGATTCGGGGCTGATATCCCATTCCGCCCGGAAAAGCTGCCCGGGCCACCCACTAGTGTGCCTTTGAAAGTCTCTGAAGGCAAAATTCCTCGGCTCCTCCTGCGAACTCCAACTCCAATTCTTATCGCCGGTGAAAAAACCAAAACTCTGAGCAAGCTCTTGAAAAAAGAAAGCATGCTCGTGTTCTTATTTGAATCAATGACCAGCTCATTTGAAAACCAATTGATGTTGTTCCAATTTCCTCCATACCATCAAAGGAAGTTGTTCCTTTTGGAAAATATGAGATCCCAATCGGATCGATGAAGAACATCATCTGCTTCGTGGAAAAAATTGATGAAGAAATTGAAGTGGAAGCAATCCCTTCAACGTTATTTCCTCATGGACTATGAAATTCCTCAAGCTGGTCTTTGAGGTGAAAATGAAGATGTGGATATTGGATGCACCACTCCGGTGATAAATGATGACTTTTGGGAAAGTCCATCCCTCCCTCTCTTCACCCGCTCCAACAAGTTCCTCACTCCCCCAAACAGTCCAAATAGACTCGAAGAAAATCAACCCCGGTTACTGCATGAAGAAACCAGCCACGTCTTGATGAAGCTCTTGCTAATCCTCGGTACTGTTGAGGAAAAGAAATTCCTCGGTGAAGAACCTGAACTTCGATTCTGAGGTGGTGATGCCTCAGACACCCCTCGCCCAAGCAAAAAATCCGTTCTCATCAAACAAAAGTTCAGGCGAAGATTTCTTTGGACACGTGTTCTTCCGAATATAATCCATTGATTCGCTCGATTAGGAAGGCGCTTACGGACTGCCCCAAAACCAACTTCTATTCCTCGGTGCTTTTCAACAAGGACAAAATCTTGATCATGCTCATATTCCTCATGTGGATATGGAGTTTTGGCTTTGGCCGTCCTCGGTGTTCTTCCCGGGGACTTCTAAACTTCTGCTGATATTTGTGGTGGAATGAAGCTAATTCTTGAGTTCTATGCAACCACCATCACGGAGGCGGCGTAAATTCATGGGTCTTAGATTGGATGTAAAACCTCACTACAAGGCACCGAAGTGTTGCCGTGCCCTACCAGTCCTCCCTTGATGGTGCCGTCGTATCTCTGAAAAAAAGAACTTTCAAATCACTATATCAAGTCTTTAACCCTTGAAGCCAAAGCAGGGCCCAAGAACCAAATGCCTCGTCAAGGAATTATTATTGTGCCTCGGACGTTACGAATTGGCGAAGACTATGGAGTCCTATCAAAGGCCCCGACTTCGAGCGATGAAGAAGTCGTTGGCATCATGAAAATATGCTTTTCAACATCATAGGCGTTCCTCAACTTCCATGATTTCTTCATGAGGACTCTTAACATTGCCATGTCACCTTTTTGAACCTTATCGCCTTGGATTATAGATTCATCGGTCAAGGTCTTCACTAAATTACAAAGGCGATACTTTGAACCCTTTAGCTACACCCGATTGAAGTCCTCAAGCGGACGGTTACCTCGGTGATGAAAAGGGTTTTTGTGATAGATGAAGGCATTGTCCATTGGATGGACAGTTTGCAAAACATCCTACTCCACCAATGATGACTCCTTACGACTCGGCAAATACCTCGTCAAGCAAAGTCCTCAAGCTCCCCGGGGTGATGGATCGTGAATTACTCCTCGTCTTCATCGGAAGGTTGATCGCAATCATAAGTGGGTCAACGTCGGTTTGGTACTCTTCTTTAAACATGACCTCAACACACAATGCGGTGAAGAAAAAACTACTACCTTAGAAACCTTCAGCGCCTTTTGGGCTGTTCTTTCACATGTCTTGAGAAAAGCGGCATCAATGGGACTCAAGGAAGAATTTGGTGAGCGCACCTCCTCGAAGAAATTCAAGAAGTCAAAGTTCCTTCCTTGGTGGCCAGCTCCTATTCTTCATCTCGCGACCGATGAAAATGAAGATTTGGAAGACCCTTTTGGTCCTTTCAACAACACCCCAACAATCTTTGGCTCCGTCTTCAACGAAATTCTTCAAGGCGTTAGTCCCGTTTGATCCTTTTGGTCATTTGATGACAAAGGGGAGAAAGAGTTAGTCTTCAAGCGGGTCTAGTTTTGTCTATATCATTTTATTAAGTTACAACTCTGTTTTACGAAACCTTTATTGGATCGAGTTGTAATCTTCCCGAGGTGCTTTGATACTTTTGATGCATTATGCTCTTGCTCTATGCTTGATTAAATGTTATGCTCATTTCGTGAGCTCCTTGAAAATCTTCATGCAAATCAATTTGGCCTTTGGGCTCTGGTACTCTTGATGCGTTACACATAACATCAAGCACCATATTTCATCATGCATTTCAAATTCTTCATACTTATGTTAAATGTGTGTTTGAATTACAAGATATAGGGAGATCTCCATGATACAATTCTTCAAATGTGCATTGCCTCAAAAGCAAATTCCTCACTATGCCATCTTAGGGGTTCTTCTATATCTTGCAATCAAATTCCTCATTATCGATTTACACTTCATATGTTTATCCCGTTGAAAACTTAACCTATATTGTCATCAATCACCAAAGGGGAGTTGTAAGTGCATCTAGTGCCTTAGTGATTTTGGTGTATTGAAGACTTAAGGTTAATAACTAATCGTTTGTGAGTGTACCAGGTCTATAAGTCTATGGGGTTTGATATTTGGAGAAAGTCGCCCTAAAATGAAGTTCTTCAGAAGACTTTGATATTAAAGACTTTGAAGACTTTGAAAGTGAAGAAATTGGTGTGACCTTGAAGACTTGGTATTGTTTGAGGAACATGAAGCGTGAAGACTTTTGTTTTCGTATTTCATTTTCTCTTTCTTGAGTCATAAAACCGTCGTTAAAGGGGTGGGAAATACTAAGGAAAAATTTCCATGTGATGCTCAACTCAAATCCACCTAAATCCCTTGGTGAAGCTTTTGGAAATCTCATACGTTGTCAATTTCTTGATGGGAGGGAGCTCTTGTGTTGAGAATTTTTCGGCGAGGAGTTAAAATTGCCTGCAAATTGCCTACGTGAGGAACAATGACGAGGAATTTGATGTTCAAATTTCCGGAGTTGATGTTTCTTCGTGTCCCAAATATCTTATCCACCTAATCATATCATTGAAGGGCATTTATGTCTTATCATGTCGGGCTGCTCCCAGGCTATAAATAGCTGCCCCCTAAACCACTAGTTGGTTGGCTGCTCGAAGAACTTGACACTTGTCATTTGAGGCAACCCATCCTCGGAATTTGCGAAAATCATCAAGTGAGGAAAAACCCAAACCAAACCCCTACAAACCCAAAGTGATTGAGCATCAAAGAAATTGATCTCGTGGATCCGGCGCTTTTACCTTTGGGTGCTTCTTCCAAGCGGTTGGCGTCGGTCTAAAATCAAGAGGTGGATGCGGTGACCAAGTGTGAAGGTTTGGAAATGCTGAAACTTACCCAGTGATTGGGCAGGTTGTGACCTTAGTTCAAGGAGAATCGTGGGTGGTGTCTGAGCTGCGTGCTTTCGTTTTGGGTGTCGGGCTGTTGTCTCGATTTAAATACTCAACCGCTCAACGGATGTACCCAAGAGGTTGGAAATCTACAAATCATTGTCTTCACCAACCTAAGGGTTCTATTTCCTCAACCCTTTCATTTCCTCATTCTTTGTTGAGTGTTTGTTCATATCTGTTTTGAAGACTTTGGTAAGACTTTCTCAATTTCCTCAGTTCAATTTCTTGATCTGTTTGTCTTCATCTTGTGTTATCCTGTGATTCGCAGCTCATTGTCTTCATTTCATCATGATAAATGCTTTCTGTTATGCTTACTTGACACTTATTCCGCTGCAATTTTCTTAGCTAATTTCCTCACGGCAAATTCCTCGGAAAATTCATAAAAATTATTCACCCCCCTCTATCGATATAGCACTTTCAAAGATGAAGGCGGGGCCCACACCCTCACGGTGGGCCCCCAAACCCCCCTTCCTCGTGGGCCCCTGGTGGCCTCGTGCCCATCTTCTCCTATATGAAGTCTTTGATGAAAAAAATCGAGGCAACCTTTGGGGAAACTCCGCCCGCAGGCAGCCGGAACCAATCTAGGGCTTGGGGGGCTGTTCCGGGACACTTCCCCGGGAGGAAATCATCCCATCATCATCACCGCTCCTCTCATCGGGAGGGCAATCTCCATCAACATCTTGAACACCATCTCATCTCAAACCCTAGTTCATCTCTTGTTCAATTCTTGTCTCCAAGTCGGGATTGGTGCTAGTAGGTTGCTAGTAGTGTTGATTACTCCTTGTAGTTGATGCTAGTTGGTTTACTTGGTGGAAGATCATATGTTCGATCCTTTATGCATATTATTACCCCTGATTATGAACATGAATATGCTTTGTAGTAATTCGTTTGTTCGAGGACGGGAGAAGTCTTGCTATTAGTAGTCATGTGAATTTGGTAGTTCGATATTTTGATGAGATGTATGTTGTCTAGCCTCTAGTGGTGTTTTAGCGTCGACCATAACACTTCACCTTTGGGCCTAAGGAAGGCATTGGGTAATAAGTAGATGATGGGTTGCTAGGTGGCTTAAACCCTAGTTTATCGTTGTTGTGGGGTTTTGGATCCATATGTTTCATGCTATGGTTAGGTTTACCTTAATACTTTTGTTGTATTTGGATGCTTGCAATAGAGGTTAATCATAAGTGGGATGCTTGTTCAAGTAAGAACAGCACCCAAACTGTCACCCATATCAAATTATCAAATACGGCGAATCATATGAGCGTGATGAAAACAAACGATATTCCCATGTGTCCTCGGGGTTTCCTATTATAAGAGTTTGTCCGGCTTGTCCTTTGCTACAAAAGGTTGGGCCACCTTGCTGCACCTTATTTACTTTTGTTACTTGTTGCTGTTACAATTTACCTTATCACAAACTTCTGTTACCACTTATTTATCTTGAGGAATACCTTCTGAAAACCGCTTATCATTTCCTTCGCTCCTCGTTGGGTTCGACACTCTTACTTATCGAAAGGACTCGATAGATCCCCTATACTTGTGGGTCATCAAGACTCTGGCCGTTCGGGTGTAGCCCTTTGGTAAGTGGAATTTGGTAAGAAAAATTTATATAGGTGCTGAAATTTTACTCACTTTTACTATGGAAAGTAATTCTCTGGGGGCTTGTTATATCTTCACCCGTCCGTGAAAAAAGAGTTGCTCCTCAACCTACTAAACCTATTGAAATGAAACTCCTTTTGAAGTTCCTTGGTATGATGGAAAAACTGCTGGCTAATACTTTTCGGGAGATGGAACAAAGCATCTGATGAACATCTACTCTGTGGATGAAGTTTGTGGATTATTTAAGCTTGCGGTTATACCGGTGATGTTGTTAAGGGAAGGTCTTCCCTTTATCTTTGAAGGAAGGCGCATTGACATGGTATAGGCTATGTGATGATACAGATCATGGAACTATAAAAGATTGAAATTGGAATTTCACCAAAAGTATTACCCTATGCATCTTGTTCATCGTGATGCAATTATATATATAATTTTGGCCTCCGAAGGAGAAAGCTGCTCAAGCTTGGGGAGGCTTAAATCAATGTTATATTCATGCCCCAATCATGAGCTCTCAAGAGTGACAATTCTTGAAATTTTTATGCTGACTTACATTGACAATCGCTTCCATTCGATACTTCTTGTCTTGGCTCTTTTATGATGAAGACTATTGAATTTAAATGGAATTTATTGGATAGAATTAAATGCAACTCTGAAGATTGGGACCTCGGGAAGGTAAGGAGTCAGTATAGCATAAGTTTGATTGTGTTAAATCTTTTATGGATACCGATATTTTCCGTAAGTTTAGCACTAAATATGGACTTGACTCGAGATAGTAGCTTCTTTACGTGAATCTTTTGCTACTTGTTGATCTCCCTAAGGAGAAGTGGTTTAAATATCATCCTCCCATAAAGTAAAAGTATCGCACCTATTAAAGTTGAAGAAAATGTCACTTATAATGATCCTATTATTCCTACCTCTTATGTTGAGAAACCACCTTTCCTGTTAGAGTAAAGGATCATGCTAAAGCTTCAACTGTTGTTTGTAAAAGCAATACGAACTTATACACCTCTGAGCAAGTCAAAGTAGAACCTAATATTTCTATTGTTAAAGATCTCTTATCGATAATATTGATGGGCATGTTATTCAATTCGTGGTGAACTGCTAGAATTGCTAAACCTTAATGCTAAATATAAACATAGATCTGTGGTAGGCGTGCTGTTATTTACTGTTAAAATAGGAGATCATTGTGATCATGGCTTATGTGATATGGGTGCTAGTGCTAGTGCAATACCCATTGAATTATATAAAGAAATAATGCATGATATTGCACCTATTGAGTTAGAAGAAATTGATGTCACAATTAAACTTGCAATAGAGATGCTATTTCACCGATGGGAATTGTTAGAGATGTTGAAGTCTTGGTTGGGAAAACCAAATATCCTGCTGATTTTCTTGTTCTTGGTTCTCCCAAGATAGCTTTTGTCCCATATATTTGGTAGACCCTTCTTGAATCTTTTTAATGCTAAGATAGATTGCAAAAGAATGTTGTTACTATTGGCTTGGATGATATGGTTCATGAGTTTAATTTCTCTAAATTTAGTAAACAACATCATGAGGAAGAATTGCCTAGTAAGGTTGAAATTATTGGTCTTGCTTCTATTGCCGTACCTCCTAGTGATCCTTTAGAACACTATTTGCTAGACCATGAAAATGAATGTTCATGAATGAAAGAAGGAAATAGATGAATATTCTTTAACAGGAACCTATTCGCAACATAATTTGCTGTTGAAATCCTAGGGATCCTCCTCCACCCAAGGGTGATCCGTGTTTGAGCTTAAACCGTTGCCTAATAATCTTAAATATGCTTATCTTGATGAAAAGAAAAATATCCTGTTATTATTAGTACAAACCTTTGGAGCATGAAGAAGAAAGATTATTGAAAACTCGAAGAAGCATCGCTTTGGATATACTCTTGATGATCTTAAGGGCATTAGTCCCCTCTATGTCAACATAAAATAAATTTGGAGCGGATGCCAAACCAGTTGTGACTCAATGCGTTTGAATCCTAAAATGAAAAGTGGTAAGAAAAAAATACTCAAGCCGGGCGGTATAATTTATCCTTGCCGATATCGTTGGGTAAGTCCTTCCATTGTGTCCCTAAGAAAGGAGGTATTCTTTTTGTCCCTAATGATAAAGATGAATTGATTCAAAAAGAATTATTAAGGTTATAGGATGGTAATTTATTCCATAAATTAAATAAAGCTACTAAGAAAGATCATTACCCTTACCTTTTATTGGTCAAATGCTAGAAAGATTATGCAAACATACACATTATTGCTTTCTAGATGGTTATTGTTTCTCTCAAATACTAATGGCTAAAGATCAATAAAGACTACTTTTACATGCCCTTTTTACTTTTGCTTATAGGCGTATGCCTTTTGTTTATGAATGCCTGCTACCTTTCAAAGATGCATGATTTATATTCTCGATTTTTGTGAAAAGATTTGTGAGGTTTTCATGATGAATTTTCTCTATGGTTCCTCTTTTGAGATTGCTTGAGCAATCTTGATCGAGTTTTAGAGATGTGAAGAAACTAATCTTGTCTTGAATTGGGAAAAGTGCC
>JAHIAM010016309.1:0-30344 GCA_021605205.1 Aegilops longissima
CGGTTTTGCACAGGCCTCATACCCGGCTAGTCGGCCTTAACCTAGCGAATCACGTTGGGCGAAAACCTGTTAGCGAGCGGCCCCGAACCGCGTGGCCACTGGATAGCCCCTCTTGGCCGGGGCTAATTCAAAACAACTGCGCTCGAGCGTCAGCGATCGTGATCCGGGATTTCCGGCACAAGCGGCGCTTTCGAGGCGTCACTGATCTGATCTCCGGGATGTCCATCTGCAAGCGTCATTAGTCGCCGCCCGGCCCGGATGAAACCATCGCCCGGCAATGCCGTTCTTCCTCCTCACAACCTTAGTCCAAGACTCGGACCAATTAAATGAGAAAAAAGCGTAGAATTGGTAGACATACCTTAGGGGCCAGGACCCTTTCATGGCGGATCGCCGTAGCCGCCCGTCCTCCGGTGGGCGACTACTTGGATCATCTCCTTCTTCTCACCCGTGTATAGAGCCTATCCTTGCCGGGTCATCTAGAGGTAACACTTTGTCTATAGTCGATGCCACCTCCTCCTCGCCTTGTAACCTGAATGAAAGAATTAGCAAATCAGGTCGAGGCGTCGGCGATATGGTGGAACTCCGGCCAGGTCGCGTCCGTCTCCCCATCCGCATCGTCCGCATCATAATCGAAGAGTGCCTGAAGCGGCCCCCGACTGGCTGCCGAATGCCCAGGCCCATGGGCGAAGATACCCGAGCATGGAGCAGCGATCGCGCGCCATCGCCCCGCGATCGCCTCACTCATAAGCCCGATCCACCTCACAATCTTTTTCTTTAGTATTTTACCGATGGTTGTTGGAGTTAGTTAATTTCACTTAATTGATGTCACCCCTGATGCAACTATGGTGGTTTTACTCGCTGTTTCATGAAAAGGCAGAGTATCATGCCCTAGTCACTAGTTTCAATAAGAGAATTGTGGTACCTTAATTAGTTAGCTTTTTTGGGAAAATATAATAATTGTGCATACTAAGCTGATAGATTTTTGTACCAAGGTGTCAAATGTACCAAATGCCTCATCAGCTCTTAGATGTGAGATAGTAAATATGACATACTTTTTTTGAGGGAAACATGTTTTACTATTGATCAATAGGCGAATTACAGGAATAATAAGTATCATGAAGATTGTAACAATATAATGTGACCCTCCCCTAAATGTAAAAACATGTCTAGCTAAGCCATGAGCCTCCTTGTTGAGAGGCGTCTCATGGGTGAAAGGCAGGGTGAAACTCCCTGCTTTCGAGTCTATTAGAACGTAGTAATTTCAAAAGAATCCCTACCTGCATGAGATCCTTGGTGATGCACTTAGCAGCGAGAGAAGTGGTGTCCCACGTGCCTAAATGAACCCAGCAGGCGTTATGACATAGCGGTTGATGTAGTCGTATGTCTTAACGATCCAAGGAAATCCGAAATACCCGAGCGATACGGCACCTCAAGGTTGACTTTACGTTCAGCTTTCATTAGCGATCCCCAGGACTCCGATCCAAGCAGGGTGTCGGGGATGAGTTTCATCGACAATGACGGTGTGGTAAAGATGATGATGTTCTGCGGCCTTGGGGCTTCGCCCTAACTCCACAGCGATATGGCCAGAGGTGGAATGCCATGGTGGAGGGCAACACACGGCTGGAGGCGATCACGAAGATCAGCAGCAATGTTAGGGGTGCCCCCTGCCCCGTATATAAAGGAGCAAGGGGAGGCGGCTGGCCTAGAGGCGCGCCCGAGGAGGGAGTCCTCCTCCTGGAGTGAGTGGGACTCCCTTTCCCTAGTCCAACTAGGAAGAGAGAGGGGAGGGGAGAGGGAGAGGAGAGAAGGGGCGCGCTTCCCCCTGGTCAGTGGGACTCCCCCATGGGAGGCGCGCCACCTCACTGGGCTGCTGCCCTCTCTCTCCCCTCCGGGCCCACTGGGCCCAATACTTCCCGAGAAGTTCCGGTAACCCACCCGGCCTCCAGTTTTCTCCCGAATCACCGGAACACTTCCGGTGTCGAATATAGTCGTCCATATATTAATCTTTATGTCTCGACCATTGTTAAGACTCCTCGTCATGTCGTGATCACATCAGGGACTCGAACAGCCTTGGTACATCAAAACATATAAACTCATAAACAAAAGTCATCGTAAATAGCGTTAAGCGTCACCGGACCCTACGAGTTCGAGAACTATATGAACATGACCTAGAACTGTTTCGATCAATAACCAATAAGCGGAACCTGGATGCTCATGTTGGCTCCTACATATTCTCTGAATCACTTTGCCGGTCAAACCGCATAACAACATCGTTGTTCCCTTTGTCATCGGTATATTTACTTGCACGAGATTAGATCGTCGTTATCCAATACCTAGTTTAATCTCGTTACCGGTGAAGTCTCTTTACTGAAGAGGCAATGCACCATTCCATTGCCTAACTCATTAGCTACATTGCTTGCAAGGAAGCTTATAGTGATGTGCATTACCGAGAGGGCCGAAGATACCTCTCCAGAGCAATCGGAGTAATAAAACCTAATCTCGAAATCGCATGCTCAACATGTTGCCTTTGGAGCACAACAAAACTCCTTTATAATCACCCGTTCGTTGTGCGTTTGGCAGCACACAAAGTGTTCCTCCGGTAAGCCAGAAGTTGCATAATCTCATAGGTGTAGGAACTTTGTATAAGTCATGAAGAAAAGCGATGGCAACATACTAAGCGATCAAGTGCTGGAAAGCTAACGCATAGGTCAAATTGAGTCAATCATCATTCTCCTAATAATGTGATCCCGTTAATCAAATGACAACACATATGGAAGTGGTAGGAAACATAACCATCTTTGCTGATTAATAGGCTAGTCAAATGAAACACACTAGTGACATTATGTTTGTCTATGTATTCACATATGTATGTATTTAAGATAATCTGATTCACGCATGAATAATAAACATTTATCATTGATATGAAATTAAATAATAACTTTATTATTGCCCTCTAGGGCATACTTCCTTGGGTCTCCCACTTGTCTAGAGTCAATAATCTAGATTACTGCAGTATGTTGGAAATATGCCCTAGAGGCAATAATAAATTAGTTATTATTATATTTCCTTGTTCATGATAATCGTTTATTATCCATGCTATAATTGTATTGATAGGAAACTCAGATACATGTGTGGGTACATAGACAACACCATGTCCCTAGTAAGCCTCTAGTTGACTAGCTCGTTGATCAATAGATGGTTACGGTTTCACGACCATGGACATTGGATGTCATTGATAGCGGGATCACATCATTAGGAGAATGATGTGATGGACAAGACAATCCTAAGCCTAGCACAAAGATGCGTAGTTAGTATGCTAAAGCTTTTCTAATGTCAAGTATCATTTCCTTAGACCATGAGATTGTGCAACTCCGGATACCGTAGGAATGCTTTGGGTGTACCAAGCGTCTGGCGTGGCTGGGTGGCTATAAAGGTGCACTACAGGTATCTAAGAAAGTGTCATTGGGTTGCACGAATCGAGGCTGGGATTTGTCACTCCGTGTAAGCGGAGAGGTATCTCTGGGCCCACTCGGTAGGACATCATCATAATGTGCACAATGTGACCAAGGGGTTGATCACGGGATGATGTGTTATGGAGCGAGTAAAGAGACTTGCGATGCGAGATTGAACAAGGTATCGGGATACAAGCGATCGAATCTCGGGCAAGTACAATACCGCTAGACAAAGGGAATTGTATCACGGGATCGATTGAGTCCTTGACATCGTGGTTCATCCGATGAGATCATCGTGGAACATGTAGGAGCCAACATGGGTATCCAGATCCGCTGTTGGTTATTGACGGGAAACGTCTCGGTCATGTCTACATGGTTCCCGAACCGTAGGGTCTACACATAAGGTTCGATGGCGCTAGGGTTATAAAGGAAGTTTGTATGTGGTTACGAATGTTGTTGAGTCCGGATGAGATCCGGACGTCACGAGGAGTTCGGAATGGTCGGAGGTAAAGATTTATATATGGGAAGTCTGTTTTGGTCAGGAAAAGTTTGGGTTTTATCGGTAGCGTCTGGGACCACGGGAGGTCGGGGTCCACCAAGTGGGGCCACCATCCCGGAGGCAGCATGGGCCAAGTGTGGGAGGGACCAGCCCGGGTGGGCTGGTGCGCCCCACAAGGGCCCAAGGCGCCTAGGGTTTGGGGAGGCAAACCCCACCTGGGCTAAGGGCAAGTTTCCCTCTCTCCCCTTGGCCGCCCCCTAGATGGGATCTAGGGCTGGCCGCCACCCTGGGGTGGGAAACCCTAGAGGGCGCCCCCTTCCCCTATATATACTTGAGGTTTTGGGGCTGCCAACACATGAGTTTCACCTCTCCATGGCGCAGCCCTGCCTCTCCTCCTCCTCCTCTCCGCGGTGCTTGGCGAAGCCTGCGGGATGCCACGCTCCTCCACCACCACCACGCCGTTGTGCTGCTGCTGGATGGAGTCTTCCTCAACCTCTCCCTCTCTCCTTGCTGGATCAAGGCGTGGGAGGCGTCACCGGGCTGTCGTGTGTTGAGCAGCGGAGGTGCCGTCCGTTCGGCACTAGGATCTCCGGTGATTTGGATCACGACAGTCGACTCCTTCAACCCCGTTCTCTTGAGCGCTTCCGCTTAGCGATCTACAAGGGTATGTAGATGCACTCTCCTTCCCTCGTTGCTGGTTTCTCCATAGATAGATCTTGGTGACACGTAGGAAAATTTTGAATTTCTGCTCGTTCCCTAGCAGTGGCATCATGAGCTAGGTCTATTGCGTAGATTCTTTGCAGAGTAGAACACAAAGTAGTTGTGGGCGTTGATGTTGTTCAATATGCTTACCGTTACTAGTCCAATCTTGTTTGACGGTATTGTGGGATGAAGCGGCCGGACCGACCTTACGTACTCTTCGTGAGGCAGGTTCCACCGGTGACATGCACTTGGTGCATAAGGTGGCTAGCGGGTGCGATCTCTCCACTTTAGTCGGAGCGGATTCGATGAAAAGGTCCTTATGAAGGGTAAATAGCAATTGGCATATCACGTTGTGGTTTTGCGTAGGTAAGCGTTCTTGCTAGAAACCCATAGCAGCCACGTAAAACATGCAAACAACAATTAGAGGGCGTCTAACTTGTTTTTGCGAGGGTATGCTATGTGATGTGATATGGCCAAGAAGAATGTGATGAATGATATGTGATGTATGAGATTGATCATGTTCTTGTAATAGGAATCACGACTTGCATGTCGATGAGTATGACAACGGCGAGAACCATAGGAGTTGTCTTTATTTATTGTATGACCTGCGTGTCATTAAACAGCGCCATGTAATTACTTTACTTTATTGCTAACGGTAGCCATAGTAGTAGAAGTAATAGTTGGCGAGACAACTTCATGACACGATGAGACACGATGATGGAGATCATGGTGTCATGCGGTGGCGATGATGATCATGGAGCCCGAAGATGGAGATCAATGGAGCAATATGATATTGGCCATATCATGTCACTACTATATAATTGCATGTGATGTTTATCATGTTTATGCATCTTGTTTACTTAGAGCGTCGGTAGTAAATAAGATGATCCCTACTAACAATTTCAAGAAGTGTTCTCCCTAAGCGTGCACCGTTGCTAAAGTTAAATAAGCTTCTAAGCACCACGTGATGATCGGGTGTGATGGATTCTTACGTTCACATACAGCGGGTGTAAGACAGATTTACACTTGAAACACTTAGGGTTAACCAGCGAGCCTAGCATGTACGGACATGGCCTCGGAACAGAGAGACCGAAAGGTCGAGCATGAGTCGTATAGTAGATCGATCAACATGAAGATGTTCACCGATGATGACTAGTCCGTCTCACGTGATGATCGGACACGGCCTAGTTGACTCGGATCATGTAATCACTTAGATGACTAGAGGATGTCTATCTGGTGGGAGTTCATAAGATGAACTTAATTATCCTGAACATAGTCAAAAGATCTTTGCAAATTATGTAAATGGCTCGCGCTTTAGTTCCTTGTTTAGATATGTTCCTAGAGAAAATATAGTTGAAAGTTGATGATGGCGATTATGCGGACGGTAGAAAGCTTATGTCCTTAATGCACGCTCGGTGTGCTGAACCCCAAGCGTCGTTTGTGGATGTTGCGAACATCGGACATACGTTTTGATAACTACGTGATAGTTCGGTTAAGCGGTTTAGAGTTGAGGCACCAAAGGCGTTTTGAAGCGTCGCGGAACATATGAGATGTTTGAGGGCTGAAATTGGGATTTCAGGCTCGTGCCCGTCAAGAGGTATAAGACCTCCGGCGATTTTCTTAGCCTGCAAACTAAGGAGAAAAGCTCAATCGTTGAGCTTGTGCTCAGATTATCTGAGTGCAACAATCACTTGAATCGAGTGGGAGTTGATCTTCGGATGAGATAGTGATGTTTCTCCAAAGTCATTGCCACCAAGCTGCTAGAGCTTCGTGATGAACTATAACATATCAGGGATAGATATGATGATCCTTGAGGTATTCACGATGTTTGACACATGAAAGTAGAAATCAAGAAGGAGCATCAATTGTTGATGGTTGGTGAAACCACTAGTTTCAAGAAGGGCAAGGGCAAGAAGGGATACTTCATGAAGCGGCAAATCAGTTGCTGCTCTAGTGAAGAAACCCAAGGTTGAACCCAAACCGAGACTAAGTGTTTACGTAATAAGGGAACAACCACTTTGGGCAGAATTACCCTAGATACTTGGTAGATGAGAAGGCTGGCAAGGTCGATAGAAGTATATTGGATATACATTATGTTAATGTGTACTTTACTAGTACTCCTAGTAGCACCAGGGTATTAGATACGGTTCGGTTGCTAAGTGTTAGTAACTCGAAATAAAAGCTACGGAATAAGCGGAGACTAGCTAAAGGTGGTGACGATGCGTGTTGGAAGTGTTTCCAAGTTTGATGTGATCAAACATCGCATGCGCTCCCTCTACCATCAAGATTAGTATTAAACCTGAATAATTGTCATTTGGTGTTTGCGTTGAGCATAGACATGATTGGATTATGTCTATCATGTCTGATTATTCATTTAAGGAGAATAATGGTTACTCTATTTATTTGAATAATACCTTCAATGGTCTTGCACCTAAAGGAATGGTTTATTGAATCTCGATCGTAGTGATACACATTTCATGCCAAAAGATATAAGATAGTAATGATAGTACCACTTACTTGTGGCACTTGCCATGTAAGTCATATTGGTATAAAAGCATGAAGAAGCTCCATGTTGATGGATCTTTGGACTCACTCGTTTTGAAAAGTTTGAGACATGCGAACCATGTCTATTGGTGTATCGCATGAAGAAACTCCATGCAGATGGATCGTTTGGACTCACTTGATTTTGAATCACTTGAGATATGCAAATCATACCACATGGGCAAGATATTGAAAAGCCTCGTTTTGATAAAATGGAACAAGATAGCAACTTGTTGGAAGTAACACATTTTGATGTGTGCAGTCCAATGAGTCTTTGAGGCATCTGATGAATATCGTTATGTTCTTACTTCACGAGATGATTTGAGTAGATGTTGAGTATATTTACTTGATGAAACACAAGTCTGAATTATTGAATGGTTCAAGTAATTTCAGAGTGAAGTTGAAGATCATCGTGACAAGAGGATAAAATGTCTATGATATGATCATAGAGATGAGTATCTGAGTTCTGAGCTTTGGCACACAATTAAGACATTGTGAAATTGTTTCACAATTAATACTTTGGAACACCATAGTGTGATGGTGTGTCCGAACATCATAGTTGCACCCTATTGGATATGGTGCGTACCATGATGTCTCTTATCGAATTACCACTATCGTTCATGGGTTAGGCATTAGAGACAACCACACTCACTTTAATAGGGCACCACGTAATTCCGTTGAGGCGACACCGTATGAACTATGGTTTAGAGAAACCTAAGTTGTCGTTTCTTAAAAGTTTGGGGCTATGGCGCTTATGTGAAAAAGTTTCAGGTTGATAAGCTCGAACCCAGCGGATAAAATGCATCTTCATAGGACACCCAAAACAGTTGGGTATACCTCCTAATTCAGATCCGAAAGCAATAGGGATTGTTTCTTGAATCGGGTCCTTTCTCGAGGAAAAGTTTGTCTCGAAAAGTTGAGTGGGAGGATGGTGGAGACTTGATATGGTTATTGAACCGTCACTACAACTAGTGTGTAGCAGGGCACGGAAGTTGTTCTGTGGCACCTACACCAATTGAAGTAGAAGCTTATGATAGTGATCATGAAACTTGGATCAAGTCACTACCGTACCTCGTGGGGTGACAAGGATGCGTCTTTGCTTGAGTGGTACAGTAATCCTGTCTTGAAGGTCATGTTGCTAGACAACAATGAACCTCTGAGCTATGGAGAAGCGATGGTGGGCCCATATTCCGACAAATGGTTAGAGGCCATGAAATCCGAGATAGGATCCATGTATTAGAACAAAGCATGGACTTTGGTGGACTTGCCCGATGATCGGCAAGCTATTGAGATAAATGGATTTTTAAGAAGAAGGCGGACGTGGGCGGTAATGTCACCGTCTATGAAGCTCGACTTGTGGCAAAGAGTTTTTCACAAGTTGACTACGATGAGATTTTCTCATCCGTGGCGATGCTTAAGTCCGTCGGAATCATGTTAGCATTAGCTACATTTATGAAATCTAGCAGATGGATGTCAAAAGCGAGTTTCCTTACCGGTTTCGTAAGGAAAGGTTGTATGTGATACAATCAGAAAGGTTTTGTCGATCCTAAGGATGCTAAAAGGTATGCTAGCTCGATGATCCTTCTAAGGACTGGAGTAAGCATCTCGGAGTTGGAATATACTCTTTGATGAGATGATCAAAGATTTTGGGTTTATACAAAGTTTATGAAACTTGTATTTCCAAAGAAGTGAGTGGGAGCACTATAGAATTTTCGATGAGTATATGTTGTTGACATATTGTTGATCGAAATGATGTAGAAATTCTGGAAAGCATATAGGGTTATTTGAAAAGTGTTTTCAATGAAAACCTGGATTAAGCTACTTGAACATTGAGCATCAAGATCTATGAGGATAGATCAAAATGCTTAATGGTACTTTCAAATGAGCATATACCTTGACATGATCTTGAAGGTGTTCAAGATGGATCGATCGAAGAAGGAGTTCTTGCACGAGATGTAAGGTATGAAGTTAAGACTTAAAGCTCGACCACGGCGAGAAAGAGAGAAAGGGCGAAGGTCGTCCCTATGCTTAGGCGTAGGCTCTATAGTATGCTATGTTGTGTACACGGAAGTGTGCCTTGCCATGAGTCGTCAAGAGGGTACAAGAATGATCAAGGAATGGATCATTGGGATAGCGGTCAAAATTGTCCTTGGAGTAAATAAGGACATGTTTCTCGATTATGGAGGTGATAAAGAGTTGGCGTAAAGGGTTACGTCGATGCAAGCTTTAACACCTATCCGAATGACTCTGAGTAGCAAACCGGATCGTATAGTGGAGCAACCATTTGGAATAGCTCCAAGTGGGCGTGGAAGCAACATTTACAATATGACATAGAGATTTGCGAAGTACATACGGATCTGAATGTTACAGACCCGTTGACTAAAACCTCTCTCACAAGCAAAACATGATCAAACCCTAGAACTCATTGAGTCTTAATCACATGATGATGTGAACTAGTTTAATGACACTAGTAAACTCTTTGGATGTTGGTCACATGGCGGTGTGACCTGTGAGTGTTAATCACATGGCGATGTGAACTAGATTATTGACTCTAGTGCAAGTGGGAGACTGTTGGAAATATGCCTAGAGGCAATAATAAATTAGTTATTATTATATTTCCTTGTTCATGATAATCGTTTATTATCCATGCTATAATTGTATTGATAGGAAACTCAGATACATGTGTGGGTACATAGACAACACCATGTCCTAGTAAGCCTCTAGTTGACTAGCTCGTTGATCAATAGATGGTTACGGTTTCTGACCATGGACATTGGATGTCATTGATAGCGGGATCACATCATTAGGAGAATGATGTGATGGACAAGACAATCCTAAGCCTAGCACAAAGATGCGTAGTTAGTATGCTAAAGCTTTTCTAATGTCAAGTATCATTTCCTTAGACCATGAGATTGTGCAACTCCGGATACCGTAGGAATGCTTTGGGTGTACCAAGCGTCCTGGCAATGGCGGGTGGCTATAAAGGTGCACTACTGGTATCTCGAAAGTGTACATTGGGTTGCACGAATCGAGGCTGGGATTTGTCACTCCGTGTAAGCGGAGAGGTATCTCTGGGCCCACTCGGTAGGACATCATCATAATGTGCACAATGTGACCAAGGGGTTGATCACGGGATGATGTGTTATGGAGCAGTAAAGAGACTTGCGATAGCGAGATTGAACAAGGTATCGGGATCCGGCGATCGAATCTCGGGCAAGTACAATACCGCTAGACAAAGGGAATTGTATCACGGGATCGATTGAGTCCTTGACATCGTGGTTCATCCGATGAGATCATCGTGGAACATGTAGGAGCCAACATGGGTATCCAGATCCGCTGTTGGTTATTGACGGAAACGTCTCGGTCATATGCGCATAGTTCCCGAACCGTAGGGTCTACACATAAGGTTCGATGGCGCTAGGGTTATAAAGGAAGTTTGTATGTGGTTGCGAATGTTGTTGAGTCCGGATGAGATCCCGGACGTCACGAGGAGTTCGGAATGGTCGGAGGTAAAGATTTATATATGGGAAGTCTGTTTTGGTCAGGAAAAGTTTGGGGTTTTAGGTAGCGTCTGGGACCACGGGAGGTCGAGGTCCACCAAGTGGGGCCACCATCCCGGAGGGCTGCATGGGCCAAGTGTGGGAGGGACCAGCCCAGGTGGGCTGGTGCGCCCCCACAAGGGCCAAGGCGCCTAGGAGGGTTTGGGAGAGGCAAACCCTACCTAGATGGGCCCTAAGGCCCAAGTTTCCCTCTCCCCCTTGGCCGCCCCCCAGATGGGATCTGGGGCTGGCCGCCACCCCTGGGGTGGGAACCCTAGAGGCGCAGCCCCCCTCCCTATATATACTTGAGGTCTTGGGGCTTCCCAACACATGAGTTTCACCTCTCTTGGCGCAGCCCTGCCTCTCTCCTCCTCCTCTCCCGGTGCTTGGCGAAGCCTGCGGGATGCCACGCTCCTCCACCACCACCACGCCCGTTGTGCTGCTGCTGGATGGAGTCTTCCTCAACCTCTCCCTCTCTCCTTGCTGGATCAAGGCGTGGGAGGCGTCACCGGGCTGTCACGTGTGTTGAGCAGCGGAGGTGCCGTCCGTTCGGCACTAGGATCTCCGGTGATTTGGATCACGGCAGTCGACTCCTTCAACCCCGTTCTCTTGAGCGCTTCCGCTTAGCGATCTACAAGGGTATGTAGATGCACTCTCCTTCCCTCGTTGCTGGTTTCTCCATAGATAGATCTTGGTGACACGTGGGAAAATTTTGAATTTCTGCTCGTTCCCCAACAATTCAGATCCAAGTATGTATCTTGCAAATCTCTATGTCTCCCCACCTGGACTTGGTCACGGATGGAATTGAAGCGTCTCTTGATGTGCTTGGTCCTCTTGTGAAATCTAGATTCCTTTGCCAAGGCAATTGCACAGTATTTGTCACGGAAGATCTTCATTGGTCCACGATGCACTAGGTATGACACCTGATCGAAATGAACTCCTTCATCCAGACTCCTTCATTTGCTGCTTCAGAGAAAGCAGCTATGTGTTCCGCTTAGCATGTAGATCCATCCGATGCTTTGTTTAGAACTGCACCAACTTACAGCTCCATAGTTCAATAAAAACAACGTGTATCCGGTTTTGCGATTTAGAATCGTCAGGGATCGGTGTCCAAATCTTACATCGGCGTAACCATTTACGACTAGCTCTTTGTCACCTCCATAAGCGAAACATATCCTTAGTCCTTTTAAAGGTATTTCAAGATGTTCTTGACCGCTGTCGATGATCCACTCTGGATTACTTTGGTACCTACCTTCCAAGCTTATTGCTAAGCATACGTCGGTCGGTACACAGCATTGCATACATGATAGAGCCTATGGCTTTGAAGCATAGGGAACATCTTTCATTTTCTCTCTATCTTCTGTTGTGGTCGGGCATTGAGTCGACTCAATTTCACACCTTGTAATACAGGCAAGAACCTTTCTTTGCTTGATCCATTTGAACTTTCAAAACTTTATCAAGGTATGTGCTTTGTGAAAGTCAATTAAGCATCTTGATCTATCTCTATAGATCTTGATGCCCAATATATAAGCAACTTCACGAGGTCTTTCATTGAAAACTTTTATTCAAATATCCCTTTATGCCATCAGAGAATTCTATATCATTTCCAATCAACAATATGTCATCTACATATAATATCAGAAATGCTCTGAGCTCAACTCACTTTCTTGTAAATCTGAGGCTTCTCCAAAAGTCGTATAAAACCATATCTTTGATCACACTATCAAGCGTTTATTCTAACTCAGGAAGCTTGCAGTCCATAAATGGATCATTTGGAGCTTGCACACTTTGTTAGCACCTTTTGGATCGACAAAACCTTCGGTTGCATCATATACACTCTTCTTCAATCCATTCAGGAATACAGGTTTGACATCCATTTGCCAAATTTCATAATCATAAAATCGGCAATTGCTAACATGATTCGGACAGACTTAAGCATCGCTTCTGGTGAAAGAGTCTCATCAGTAGTCAACCCCTTGAACTTGTCGAAAACCTTTTGCAACAATTGAGCTTTGTAGATAGCTACATTACCATCAGCGTCGGTCTTCTTCTTCAAGATCCATTTATTTTCTATGACACCGATCATGCCGGGCAAGTCAACCAAAATCCATACTTTGTTTTCATACATGGATCCCATCTCAGATTTCATGGCCTCAAGCCATTTTGCGGAATCTGGGCTCATCATCGCTTCCTCATAGTTCGCGGGTTCATGTGGTCAAATAACATGACTTCCGAATAGGATTACCGTACCACTCAGTGCGGATCTTACTCTGGTTGACCTCTGAGATTCGGTAGTAACTTGATCTGAAGTTTCATGATCATATAATTACTCATTAGCTTCCTCACTAATTGGTGTAGTTGTCACGAGGAACCGGTTCTTGTGATGAACTACTTTCCAATAAGGGAGCAGGTATAGTTACCTCATCAAGTTCTACTTTCCTCCCACTCACTTCTTTTGAGGAAACTCCTTCTCTAGAAAGGATCCAATTAGCAACAAAATCTTGCCTTGGATCTGTGATAGAAGGTGTACCCAATAGTCTCTTTTGGGTATCCTATGAAGACACATTTCTCCGATTTGGGTTAGAGCTTATCTGGTTGAAGTTTCTTCATAAGCATCGCAGCCCCAAACTTTAAGCGACAACTTTGGTTTCTTGCCAAACCATAGTTCATAAGGCGTCGTCTCAGCGGTTTTGATGGTGCCCTATTTAGCGTGAATGCGGCGTCTCTAAAGCATAACCCCAAAGCGATAGCGGTAAATCAGTAAGAGACATCATAGATCTTACCATATCTAGTAAAGTCACGATTCTGACGTTCGGACACACCATTTGTTTGTGGTGTTCGGGTGGCGTGAGTTCTTGAAACTATTCGCATTGTTTCAAATGTAAACCAAACTCGTAACTCAAATATTCTCCTCCACGATCAGATCGTAGAAATTTATTTTCTTATTACGATGATTTTCCACTTCACTTTGAAATTCTTTGAACTTTTCAAATGTTTCAGACTTGTGTTTCATCAAGTAGATATACCATATCTTCTTAAATCATCTGTGAAGGTGAAAATAACGATATCACCACGAGCCTCAACATTCATTGGACCACATACATCGTATGTATGATTTCCAACAAATCTATTGCTCTCTCCATAGTTCACGGAGCAGCGTTTTAGTCATCTTGCCCATGAGGCCGGTTACAAGTACCAAGTGATTCATAATCAAGTGATTCCAAAGTCCATCGGTATGGAGTTTCTTCATGCGTTTACACCGATATGACCTAAGCAATGCGGTGCCACAAATAAGTTGCACTATCATTATCAACTCTGCATCTTTTGGCTTCAACATTATGAATATGTGTATCACTACTATCGAGATTCAATAAAAATAGACCACTCTTCAAGGGTGCATGACCATAAAGATATTACTCATATAAATAGAACAACCATTATTCTCGATTTAAATGAATAACCGTCTCGCATCAAACAAGATCCGGATATAATGTTCATGCTCAACGCTGGCACCAAATAACAATTATTTAGGTCTAAAACTAATCGATGGTAGATGTAGAGGTAGCGTGCCGACCAGCGATCACATCGACTTTGGAACCATTTCCCGCGCCGTCACCTCGTCCTTAGCCAATCTTAAGCAATCGTAGTCCCTGTTTTGAGTTGCAAATATTAGCAGCAGAACCAGTATCAAATACCGGGTGCTACTGCGAGCATTAGTAAGGTACACATCAATAACATGTATATCACATATACCTTTGTTCACTTTGCCATCCTTCTTATCCGCCAAATACTTGGGGCAGTTCCGCTTCGGTGTCGGTGCTTGCAGTAGAAGCACTTTCGAGTCTCAGAGCTTAGGTCCGGACTTGGGTTTCTTCTCTTGAGCAACAACTTGCTTGCTGTTCTTTTAAGTTCCTTCTTCTTTCCTTTGCCCTTTTCTTGAAACTGGTGGTCTTGTTGACCATCAACACTTGATGCTCCTTCTTGATTTCTACCTCCGCGACTTTTAGCATTGCGAAGAGCTCGGGAATAGTCTTGTCCATCCCTTGCATATTATAGTTCATCACAGCTCTTGTAGCTTGGTGGCGATGATTGAAGAATTACATCAATGACACTATCATCGGAAGATTAACTCCCGGTTGAATCAAGTGATTATTATACCCAGACATTTTGAGTATATGTTCCTTGTGAACTATTCTCCTCCATCTTGCAGCTATAGAACTTATTGGAACTTCATATCTCTCAATCCGGGCATTTGCTTGAAATATTAACTTCAACTCTGGAACATCTCATATGCTCCATGGCGTTCAAAAGCGTCGTTGAAGACCGGTTCTAACCGTAAAGCATGGCACCTTTGAACTATCGAGTAGTCATCAGCTTTGCTCTGCGAGACGTTCTTAACGTCGTCGGTTGCATCGAGGAGCAGGCACGGCACCCAGCGGTGCTTCGGGGCGTAATTCTTACCGTGCAGCAATGAGGATAATCCTCGAATTACGGACCCGATCCGTGTGTTACTACCATCATCTTTCAACTTAGCTTTCTCAAGGGCATTAAAATTCAACGGAACAACGGCACGAGCCATCTATCTACAACAAACATAGACAATCAAAATACTATCGGTACTAAGTTCATGATAAATTTAAGTTCAATTAATCATATTGCTTAGAACTCCCACTTGAGCAGACATCTCTCTAGTCATCTAAGTGATCACGTGATCAAATCAACTAAACCATGTCCGATCATCACGTGAGATGGAGTAGTTTCAATGGTGAACATCACTATGTTGATCATATCTACTATATGATTCACGCTTTCGACCTTTTCGGTCTCCGTGTTCGAGGCCATATCTGTATATGCTAGGCTCGTCAAGTTTAACTGAGTATTCAGTGTGTGCAACTGTTTTGCACCGTTGTATTTGAGCGTAGAGCCTATCACCCGATCATCACGTGGTGTCTCGGCACGAAGAACTTTTCATAGCGGTGCATACTCGGGGAGAACACTTCTTGATAATTAGTGAGAGATCATCTTAAAATGCTACCGTCAATCAAAGCAAGATAAGATGCATAAAGGATAAACATCACATGCAATCAATATAAGTGATATGATATGGCCATCATCATCTTGTGCTTGTGATCTCCATCTCGAAAGCACCGTCATGATCACCATCGTCACTGGCGACACCTTGATCTCCATCGTAGCATCGTTGTCGTCTAAGCCAATCTTATGCTTCTCGACTATCGCTACGCTTAGTGATAAAGTAAAGCATTACAGGGCGTTTGCATTTCATACAATAAGCGACAACCATATGGCTCCTGCCGTTGCCGATAACCGGTTACAAAACATGATCATCTCATACAATAAAATATAGCATCACGTCTTGACCATATCACATCACAACATGCCTGCAAAAAAAAGTTAGGCGTCCTCTACTTTGTTGTTGCAAGTTTTACGTGGCTGCTACGGGCTTAGCAAGGAACCGTTCTTACCTCGCATCAAAACCACAGCGATAGTTCGTCAAGTTAGTGATGTTTTAACCTTCACAAGGACGGGCTAGCCACACCGGTTCAACTAAAGTTGGAAACATACACCGCCAACCACACATGTGCAAAGCACGTCGGTAGAACCAGTCTCGCGTAAAGCGTCTGGCGTAATGTCGGTCCGGGCGCTTCATCCAACAATACCGCCAAACCAAAGTATGACATGCTGGTAAGCGGTATGACTTTATAAGCCCACAACTCACTTGTGTTCTACCGTGCATATAACATCACGCGCATAAAACCTAGGCTCGGATGCCCTTTGTTGGGGAGCGTGGTAATTTCAAAAAATTCCTCGCACATGCAAGATCATGGTGATGCATAGCAGCGAGAGGGAGAGTGTTGTCCACATACCCTCGTAGAAACGGCGGAGCGTTATGACAACAGCGGTTGATGTAGTAAATCGTCTTCGCGATCCGACCGATCCGACTACGAGCGTCACGGCACCTCCGAGTTCAGCACGTTCAGCTCGATGGCGATCCGGACTCGATCCAGCCGGGTGTCGGGGATGAGTTTCGTCAACTGCAGCGGTGTGGTGGCGATGATGATGTTCTACCGGCGGGAGAGCCGCCCTAAACTCCTGGCGATATGACCGAGGTGGAATATGGTGGAGGGGCACCGCTTGCAGCTAAGAGCGATCACGAAGATCAACTTGTGTCATTGGGGTGCCCCTGCCCCGTATATAAAGGAGCAAGGGGGAGGCGGCTGGGCCTAGAAGCGCGCCTAGGAGGGAGTCCTCCTCCCTGGTGGGAGGTGGACCCTTTCCTAGTCAACTAGGAAAGAGAAGAAGAGGAAGAGAGAGAGGCGAGGGGAGAGGGGCGCGCCTTCCTAGTCAGTCGGACTCCCCATGGAAGAAGCGCGCCACCTCACTGGCTGCTGCCCTCTCTCTCCCCTCCAGGGCCACTAAGGCCCAATACTTCCCAGGGGTTCGGTAACCCCTCCGGCACTCCGGTTTTCTCCGAAATCACCGGAACACTTCCGATGTCGAATATAGTGCGTCAATATATCAATCTTTATGTCTCCGACCATTTGAGACTCCCTCGTCATGTCCGTGATCACATCCGGGACTCGAACAACCTTGGTACATCAAAACATATAAACTCATAATAAAACTGTCATAATAGCGTTAAGCGTGCGGACCCTACGGGTTCGAGAACTATGTAGACATGACCTAGAACTGTTTCCGATCAATAACCAATAGCGGAACCTGGATGCTCATATTGGCTCCTACATATTCTCTGAAGATCTTTATCGGTCAAACCGCATAACAACATCGTTGTTCCCTTTGTCATCGGTATGTTACTTACTTGAGATTGATCGTCGGTATCCAATACCTAGTTTAATCTCGTTACCAGCAAGTCTCTTTACTCGTTCGTAATGCATCATTTACGTAACTAACTCATGCTCTACATTGCTTGCAAGGCTTATAGTGATGTGCATTACCGAGAGGGCCGGAGATACCTCTCCGACAATCGGAGTGACAAAACCTAATCTCGAAATCGCCAACTCAACATGTACCTTTGGAGACACCTGTAGAGCTCCTTTATAATCACCCGATTCGTTGTGGCGTTTGGTAGCACACAAAGTGTTCCTCCGATGTGCAGGAGTTGCATAATCTCATAGTTGTAGGAACTTTGTATAAGTCATGAAGAAAGCAATAGCAACATACTAAGCGATCAAGTGCTAGGCTAACGGAATGGGTCAAGTCAATCACATCATTCTCTAATAATGTGATCCCGTTAATCAAATGACAACACATGTCTATGGTTAGGAAACATAACCATCTTTGATTAATAGAGCTAGTCAAGTAGAGGCACACTAGTGACATTATGTTTGTCTATGTATTCACATGTATTATGTTTCCGGGTAATACAATTCTAGCATGAATAATAAACATTTATCATGATATGAGGAAATAAATAATAACTTTATTATTGCCTCTAGGGCATATTTCCTTCAGTCGATGTTCTGCTGCGATTGGAGCAGTTGTGCCCATAGTTCGGTTGTATGTCCTTGGCCACGAGGTAATCTGAAGCCACCATAAAATGAGTCATTGCGAGATCCTGGCTAATGCAATAGCCTCGCGACATGCGAGCTTCCAATATATTGGGTCGGTCATACCATGGAATACCGCTACTGACCCAGCATATGCTCCAGATTGATCCCGACAGACGCGCTAACAGCCCGATAGGAGGGTGTTTACAAATAACTGCATCAACATTTACCTTATAGTGACCACTTGGTGGTGGTATCCAATCTTGCACACCTGCCTTTGGGGTTGTTGGAAGGCCCGTTATTTCATGTGACAAGGAAGCAATACTCAAATCTGCCAAGAAGCGTGTGATAAAGAATGAGTCCCCATTGGGCTCTGGTGCTCCCCTTCATGGATTAGCTTTACGCCCGCGCCAACCATGCGGCCCGTAATGTCACGGTTAGCTTTGTGAACTTCGGCATGTGGCATCGATTCTTGCATCTGAAGAGCCAAGCCTTTGCATTGGTTCTGCTGTTTGCAATAACATGCTCAACCAACTCTGGGTCACCTAAGCGCCCATACACAATGGCGCCATCATACACGTTATCAATGAATGCATCCACGAGTCAACGTGAATATGGCTCAAATCTAGATTCTAACAACATTGTGATCCAGTAATACAAAGACTTTGCCCGGGGAAAAAAGTGAGGCTACTGTCAAGATTTAAAATTATGTAATGATACATATATTCTGAACAGTCTTTGATAAAAACATATTTATGCTTTTACATTGTTGTTCGATCACTCTAGCACAACAAAGCAAAAAAAAAAGAATACAAATGGGTAATATGTGGATAGAAATATGAATTGTTATGTGCCTAGCTTTTAAATGTCTTTAGTCAATCCAGTCCGCTGGAGGTGAATCAAGTCCGCAGGAGTACGTACTAGCTTAATACAGACCGCTCCGACTCGATTTTGGACCCTGATGGTGGCAGGACACGCACCGGAGGACGGGCACCATGCGTGGCTTGTACGCGTCCGCTCGCCGCACCGCAGGCACTGCCCCAGGCACGAAGCTGCCGTTCTCTCTGCGCCGGCGGCAGCTGGCGTTTCGGAACCGGCTGCGGTAGGCCGCCTAAGGTCGCTCAGCTGCTCGCCGCACAGGACGCAGTACTCCTTTTTGTTTCCGTCGTCGTCGTCGGCCGCATAGAACTCCGGTCGCAGTGGCCGCAGTAGACGCTCTCGGAACGTGCGCGGCGGTGCTCCCCGCCGAGGCTTCCTGCTGCAAAACGTGTCGGAGGCAGCCGGTGGCGGTGGACTGTGATTACTGGGCTTCTCGGCGGAAGCCGGTGACCGGGTCGTCGCGCGCCTGTTGTGGTCGACGGCTCGCGCGAGACTGCGACGGAGCAGTGCGCGGTTTGAGGGGGCAGGTGGCGGGCCGAGGCGCGGTCCACGCCTCCTGCAGCAGCAGAACGCGCCGTCGGCGGCGGAGCGGTTCTTGTCGGGGTGCAGGACGAGGCAGAGCCGACGGTACCTCCGCTTGATGTCCTCGTGCGTGACGCTGCCGCGGGGCCGACGCCGAGGATGCCGTACCAATTCCTGACGGCCGCGGCGGCGTGGACCTCGTAGGCGGCGAGGGCGTGGAAGCCTTGGAGCGACCCGCAGCGCGCCTCGGCCTCCCTGGCAGCGGGCGACCCGGCAACATCGCCGGCGAGGAAGCGCTCCTCGGCGATCCTGTGGAGCTTCTCAGCCTGCCCCGCGTCACTGTGGGTCCTGGAACCAGCCGCCATGGGAAGGGCGCACGTCGACCTCTACGCCGCGTCGCGTGAGATGCTGCGTCGATAGGCAGCGTGCGGCATATATGGTCATGGTACCCGGCGCGGGGTCGGAACCCGATTGATAGGTGGAGACGGCTTTCGGCCCAACCCACAGCGGCCTATTGCTACTAGTTGTGGGCCAGCCTTTACGCATTGTGTGTTCGCGTTCGGAAACTTTGTTGTTGAACGCTTCAATCGAAATCACTAATTAATTAAGGTTCCTTACAAAAAAACTAATTAATTAAGGTATTACGTTGTAAAGAACCGCACGCTTCTCCAGGTCGCGACAAGTGGCGCGCATGCAGCACGCCACTTATCTTTTATGCGTGCTTCGCCATTTATATGCCCACTGAATTTTTCTCTTTTTCATAGATCGATTATTCAAGCGTTTTATCTCTTAAACGCGTGCGTCCAAATTTGAACCGTTTTCACTATTGGATTCGCTCGTCGAAATCTTCAAAACTAGATTCCATGTTGATAGGTTTTGGCGAACTTTTTCACAAAAACGGGAAGAAAAAAGCAGACGAAAAAACGAGCAGAAAGCACGTTTTTTCCTTTCGAAGAAACGCGCTCGTGCCTCTGCGAAAATCACAACCGTCACTCTCATGAAAACAAAACTGTGACTCTCGTGGAAAGAAAAAAAAGCGAAAACATGTTTTTTCCGTTTCTAGAAAACACGGCCCGTGACTTCGCGAAAGCACCGCCCATGCCTCTCATGAAAGCAAAACAATGACTCATGAAAAAAAAAAACAGAAAACAGGTATTTTTTCCCTTTTTAGGAAACGGCGGCCCGTGACTCTCAGCGAAAGCACAACCGTGCCTCTCGCGGAAGCAAAACCGTGACTCTGGCGAAAGAAAAACTGGCGTTTTGTTTTCCCTTTCCTAGAGTCCGCGGCTCAGCTTACAACCGTGCCTCTCCGGAAGCAAAACGGGACTCTCACGCGAAGAAAAAAAAAAAGCGTTTTCCCTTAGAAAACACGGCCCGTGACTCTCGCTAAAGCACAACCGTTCCTCTCCACGGAAGAAATTTTTTGATCGAAAAGCTAAGGAAGACGTGAGGAAAACCAAAGCGTCGAAAAAACCTACAAAACCCGTTTAAAAAGCGGCGTGCGGAAAATAAAAAACAAAATCCGGAGGCGTCGAGGCCGCGACACATGGCGAATAGCTGAGAAGCGCGGCAAGTGGCATGATGATCGTTGTGAGCTCTGAAGGCTTTCGTTAACTAGTTGTTCTCTCTTCAATTCAATATTGTCATTTAAACAAAAATGTTGTAGGCTCTTTTCTCTTTTAAATATTGCCTGTTACATTCATTTTCGTACGGCATCTCCTCAAATCAGACACCGTATCTGTTTGTGGACTAGTGGGGACAGTCCGTACTGAAGCGTTGTGCAGCGGGATCCGACCATCATTATATACCCACATACATTTCAAACAGGATATCAACAAACCCAGCGAATTACATACCGTCGGATGATTTCCATCTAAACGAGGAGAACATTCATTACATATTCGACATTTTTCATTAAAGCGGACTGGACCTAAACCTAAACCCTAGCCTCTTTGGTAGGCGTCCTCAAGTCCTTATTAATCCCTTCGATTAATGGCACGTGTCCATGTCGAAATCGAGGATGAGATCCGTGAAATGAAACTTCTCTGATGGTCGTGCGAGGAAGAAGTAGGACATCAGAGTCGCAGATAGGCCAACTTGGAATCGAGCCCCTGCGCCTCCATGCATCACTAATCCTCGTCGGAAAGCGGGCATATGCATTGCCGATTGGGCGTGAGTCGGCGATGGACATGGATGGGGCAGCAGGCTCGTGGTCCCTTAACGTAATGAAGCATCATTGGTGGCGAAAGGGCCTTCTGATGAATCGAAGTTCACAAATCCGTGATAAACGTACGCGACCCCTGTGGCGGACCTCATAGAAGCTGGAATTGTTGGCGGCGACCCAAGTTGGGTTTTCAGCCTCCATGGCCGCCATGGCCTCCTAAGCTGGCGTGCTTGCCGTGGATTTGATCCTCAGGTCGGCGGTCGCTGCTTGAGGAGGGAGAAGTTATACAACTTCTCATCGCTGCGGAATGCCGACAACGGACAGCGATGCCAGCCGGTCCTCTATCATGGCGTCGGCCAGATGCCAGCCTTTACGCATTATGTATTCGCGTTCGGAAACTTTGTAGTTGAGCAGCTTCAATAGAAATCACTGAGTAGAGGTATTTGTTTGCAAAGAACACCTACCTTCCCGGATGTGGCAAGTGGGCGTACATGCAGCGCGCCACTTGTCGCCCTTATCATGGGATTTTCCTTTTTTCATAGATCCGATTATTCAAAGCGTTTTATCTCTTAAACGATGCATCCAAATCTCGAACCGTTTTCACTATTAGATTCCTACGGCGTAGATCTTCAAAACTAGATCCCATGTTGATAGGGTTTGTGAACTTTTTTACACAAACAGGCCGAAAAAACCGGACGAAAAAAAACCGAAGGGGAGCCACGGTTTTCCCTTTCCGAAAGATACTGCCCCATGCCTCTAAGCGAAATCCAACCGTTACCTCTCGTGGAAGCAAACCGTGACTCTCGTGGAAAGAAAAAAATAGAAAGCATATTTTTTCGTTTACGGAGGCCTAACTGCCCGTGGTAGCCATAAAAGCACAGCCATACCTCCATGAAAGCAAAGCAGTTGGTTCGCGAAAAACAGAAAACCAGTATTTTTCCCTTCACAGAGCGCATGGCGTGACTCTACGAAAACACAACCTTGCCGTGCCTCTCGCGGAAGCAAAACCGTGACTCATGAAGAAAAAAAACAGAAAGCGTGTTTTGTTTTTCCCCAAAGATACTGCGGCGTGACTCTCGTGGCTTTAACCGATGCCTCTCGCGGAAGCAAAACTGGGACTCTTCTGCGAAAGAAAAAAAAAAAACAGAAAGCGCGTTTTCCCTTTCCAGCGAAGGCACGGCCGTGACTCTCGCTAAAGCACAACCGTGCCTCTCGCGGAAGAAAAATCGTGACTTCGCGGGAAAAAGCGTTTTTTGTGCAAAAATTTTCTTTGAAATTTTTGATCGAAAAAGCTAAGGAAGGCCGTGGGAAAACCAAAACATGAAAAAAAGCCGAAAAAACCGTTTAAAAAGCGGCGGCGTGCGAAAAATAAAAAATAAAATCCGGAGGGCGTCGGTAGCGATACCGTGGCGAAATGGCGGAGAGCTGGCTTGAAATGGCAGCCTGATCGTTCTGAGCTCTGAAGGGCGGCCTCGTTAACTAGTTGCTCTCCGCTTCAATTTAATGTTGTCATTTAAACAAAAATCTTGTAGGTTCTTTTCTCTTTTAAATATTGCTGTTGCATTCATTTTTCATGCAGCATCTCCTCCAAATCCGGACCTTTGTTGTGGTTGTAAGTCCGGCCGATTATAATGGGGGTAGGAATGGAGGCAAGATCCTGGCTATGGAAGGTAGTTGTATCGCAAGGGATTTACTGGTTCAGGCCCTTCTTGAAGGAGATAACAGCCCTACGTCTAAAACCAGGAGGGTGGTCATTTGGATTATATGCGTGTGTGTTCTGAAAGTGTGAACCCATACGCTTTTATGGAGGTGGCTTATATAGAGTCTTGTGAGGACCCTGGCCAGCCACGTAGCGGAGGGTTTAAGAATGCGTTAAGACCTGGCGTTCTTGGTAACGCCAGGACATAAAGTGTCATCCTTGACCATAAAGACTACTTAATTACAGACCTTTTGGATCAGGTGATTCTTGAGCACTGATGGTCGAGTGAGCCTTCTTAATTGAGTGTCTACTGATTACTGTCAGTGGAAGCCTACAGGAGTCATTGAAAGGCAGCTTCTTTCTGAGTGTCCTTGGGGAGAGGTACCTTTGGGCAGGTCTGTGGCCCTACCCTAGATACATGACTTCATCATTAGTCCCGAATGGATAGAGGTTTGAGTGAGGAAGAGTTGATAATCTTTCCGACCTGTTATTTGTTTTTGCGAGTGTGTCTTACTGCTGGGATCAGCGACCTTTTAGTGATGGCGTCAACTTCTCTTTCAGTCGCCTTGATCCATTCTTCACATTTGTCGAGTGAACTTTGGTGAACTTGAGGATTTCGGCTTGACGGATCGGAATCTCTTTGTCGGACGAGTTGCTCCGTGGTTAAGCGGATTCCTGGGACCTGAATTTTGGGCGGCCAATGACGGAAGCTCTGCGACTTTTCCGATGGGATAAGGTGATGGCGCCTCGATCTTGGCACCTTTTGCATACGTGTATCCAGCCGCTTTATTCGCGAGATTGCCACAGGATTACAGGGCCTACCGATCGACCACTTTCAGAGCGGCCTCATATAAGGCGCCGGACGGGATATTTTGAGCAGTGTGATTTAATCTTCCCTCCCTCCGCCTCCAATCATACCTTTCGCCCCTTAGCCTGCTCGGTGCCGCTTGACTCGATTACCCTCTTCACCAGCGACCATGGTGAAGAGAAGACCGCAACCTTGGAAGGCGGGTGAAGAAAGGCGGCCGAAGCGAAGGGAAGCGCCCGATCAGGCGGATCTTCTTCATGATCCAGAACTGCCACAAGAGTTGTGTCCGAGGAGATTGGATCAGCTCGACCATCACGAGAAGGACCTCAGCGATCTGGCCAGCGAGGACTGATCCCCCATGGGTGGCGAGGGCTTCCAGGAGCGGAGTAGCCATGCAGCTTTGAAGAGGGTGAGTGCATTCTCCTAGCCCTCCACGTAGGTCGGGGATTTTCTGCGTCGAGTCCTTTCTTCGGGGGTTTCTGAACTTTTTTGGGCGCAACTCCATCATTTCCTCCCAACTCCATTGCCTATCTTGCTGCTTTAAGTATCGTTTAATGCGAAAACTTCTTGGAGTTGTCAGCCGCTTGGGGGCCTCTTCAAGCATATATTCACTTGTGCGCTCTCGGGCCGGTGAAAGCGAACCGAATAGCCGAGAGAACCTAAATAATCCAGATGTGTGGGGACTCGGGGTCAAGATGAGAGAACAAGCCTTTAAACTATGACTCTCCCGACTTCGGTTGGAGAGGTGGCGGTCGACACGGTTCTCTTGCCAAGACCAGCAGCACTTGGCGATTAGTAAGACTCCCTCCTTTCTCCATGATCCAGTGAACAAGCCATCTTCCACAAGGTGCTACCGGAGGAGAAGGCCCAAGTAAAAGTGTTACTGGGCAGCGTGGTCCAGCTCATTAAACGACAGGGGTGACCGGCATGGATCTTACGGAAGTTTTCCTCCGGCGGCGTATTCAGCCACTCCAATACCGAGGCCATCCGAGTGTGGATGTACTCGATGCGGATGATACCTCGGGTCCATCCAGGAGGGAGGTCAATATGCCTTCCACCGCTGGAGAAGTGGATGACTGCCATCACACGGAACAAAGATAATCCTTGGCGGAGCTGGGAGATTCCCCCGCCGACTATTCTTACGATCCGGACAAGGGTATAACCACTTATCTCGGTATGAAGTTCTCTTTGCATTCATTACATTTTGATGCCAATTCGTCGGTGACTTTTGCCTTGTTTTGTTGCCTTCTAAAGCCCTGCGAGATATACTTTCGATGCTTGAGGTGCAGGAACCAGTCGAAGAGAAGAGGAAAGCGGAGAGTGAAAGGCGGGGAGGAATGGGAAGTCAACGGCGAGGAGGATGAGGGGCGCGACAATGCTCTGGCGAAGGAGGAGGAGGAATAGGAGGAAACCGGCGATCCTCCAAGCTGGGAAAAGAAGGTCAAGATGACGCATGACCCGGACCGGTGGCCGTGATAAAGCTAATCGTGCAGCCAGGCGATCGGACGAAGCGACCTCGGACAACTTCCCCTATGCCCGACTAAGAAAGCATCAAAAGCAACCTCGAGCAACATCGTCGCGAGGCCCGTGAAGGCCACCCCAAGATCTGGATGGTCATTCCCACCATCTCCAGGAATGTCAACCAGAACTTGTATTTCCCTATTCAACATGAGTGTACTTTTAAGTGCGACTCGATGGCCCGATCAACCCGATTTTGGAAATCTGCGGTCTGCTACCTCTAGAGACCCTCGGCCAAACACGAAGATCAGCCAAATGGAAGTTGCCGTCACTCCAACCTTGGTATGATCTCTGCAGTTTAAACTTTTAGTCGATTGGATTTCCATGTTTACTTTTGAATCTTTCTTGTAGTCCGCCTCATGTCTCATTGATCTCCCGAAGTGATTGCGGAAAGCATGCCGTTGAGGAAGAGGAAGGACAAGAGGGTGCTTTTCTCGCAAAGAGGCTACTCCGAGTTGTGGCGATACGAGGCAGCTGGTTTTAGAGGGAAGCAACAACAGGCCCTCTGTGTCTTTTGCTGTACCACGGACAAGTGCCGACCCATAATGTTGCTGATCCGCCATCCTTTTTGCTACACCCGTCCGGGAAGACCAAGTGAGTGCTGCTACTGAAGGCTATCATGAGGCGGGGATCATGATGGAGAAAGTGAAGGCAGTCAGAGAGGCCAGCATTGGTGACCCTATGATGCTAGTTCAAGCTCTCGAGGCAATTTCCAAGTAAGTCGATCGTTGCTTGCTGCTGTTGGGATATGCTAGAGAACTGCTTGCTCTGTTAGGACATGCTACAAAGCTGCTTCTTTACGAAGATTTCCATGTCTGTACACCCATGGATGGGTGTGTCAATTTGAAGTTTTTTAGGGGTACACTGCTTCCAGAGTGCACTGCTGATGTTGAGAATATGATGGAGTAAATGCGATCGACTATAATCTTTACACTTTGAACTTCTTCACTCGGCCTGTGGCGGACCAAGTCGAAATGGACAAGTAAAACCCCGGTGAGGGTACTGGCTGAGTGCACCCACTAAATTATGATCCCGAAGAACTATGGTGAATTCACGAACAGTCGGCTATAGTCTAAAGAACTGTTTTTTTACATGGTGACGGCGACAATTAGCCATGGTCTTAGAATCACCAACCTTTTGCCTCTTTTTTGAATTACAGTGATGAGCCAAATTGAGTAAAACTAGTTAAGAACTGGAGTCACCCGCTGAGTGTATGATCCCGAGACTACATCGAGATGTTTGATTCGGGCGTAGTCTTAGAAAACCTCTGATTTTCCTTAGTAACTTCGGATAGTACATCTTTGATGTCTTTTTTGTTGATTGACTCTTTGTAGGAAATCTTGCGAGCTTGTGGCTCGCTATCTTGAGTTAGAGAACAAACAGATCCAGCTCAACCTCGACTTGAAGCTTGCTCGGGGAGAATTCCGCGAGAAAGAAGGATGAAGCAAAAAGGTATGGCTGAGTGAGAACTTGTGACTCTCTTTGTTTTCTGTTCATTCTAAACTCTATTCTCATTGTTGCTTCTTGAGATAAAGCTGGAGGGAGACTACGAAGAAGAAGGACCTTGACCTTGCGAGGAGGCACTGAGAGGCGGCTTTGGAGAAAACAAAGCTCGCTAAAAGAAGAAACTTACTCGATCAATAAACTTGAAGATAGAAATGCCAAGCTGAAAGCAGCTCTTGGCTGTGACCAACAAAGGAAACAATCGGCCCGAAACGACAAGATTGCTACCTAAACAAAGGGTATTAAGCATGGCGGGGAAACAAAATGACACAGGAGGTTTATCTTGGAGGACTACGCCAAGATGTTGTTCCTCATGCTTGAAGGTAATCTCTTTATCAATTTGTCTTACTGTATCACCGGCTCATCGCATGATTGTTGTTTTGAGTCCCGGGTTGTGTTTTCAGAATTCTGTCAAAACTTGAAGAAGGAAACGGTCAGTGGAAACCTTTGGACCCCATCAACTCTCTTATTGGGGCGAAGCTGCTATGAATAATGCTCAAATTGAGTCTCGCGTTACTAAGCGTGGTGGATTATCTTGCTTTCATTGAAAGCTACGGTTATATGGATCGACTCAACTCTACTGGCGAGCGGGCAACGAATGTCCTTGAATCCATAATGACTCGACGAATGAGATTCCAAATCAAGGGCAAAATTGGAAAAAGTCTTACGCCAGGTGTGGTCTTGATGTTTCCTACGTCTACGGTTCGTGTCCCACTTTGCAAGGAAGCGCTCAAGAGGAAAGCTGGCGTCCCTCAAAGTTGCCAACACCGGGAAGTATGACTTCCGATCTTTCATGGAGACCTTCATCGCTGCTTGCTTCCCGTATTGCCGGAATGGACCTCGACCAGGTTATTGCACCTTCGGTCCTCCAGGAAGGTAAAAACTTCTAAGTCCCACCTTAAATATGCCTCCGAATGCAGAGTGGTTTTGCGTGAACAAATTTCCAGCAGGCTTAACGCTGAAACACTTTCGGATCCGTAGAGACTTTATCCGATCTTGATCTATCCTTGAGCATGCTTTATTTGCCTTGAGAGAACTTTGCTCTTCATTGAATATATTTCATTGTTGTAAGTAGTATCCTTGAAATGAAACTCCGATTCGACTTGTCTTGTTAGGGAGCGTAGCAGAAATTCAGAAATTTTTCTCGTGTCACCAAGATCTATCTATGGAGAAACTAGCGAGGAAGGAGAGTGCATCTACATACCCTTGTAGATCGATAAGCGGAGGCGTTCAAGTGAGCAGGGGTTGAAGGAGTCGTACTACGTCGTGATTCAAATCACCGATGATCCTAGTGCGAAGCCGAGCGGCACCTCGCGCGTTCAACACCACGTACAGCCGGTGACGTCTCCCATGCCTAGATCCAGCAAGGAGAGGGGAGGTTGAGAAAGACTCCATCCAGCAGCAGCCAACAGGCGTGGTGGTGGTGGAGGCGTGGTAATCATCGGGGCTCGCCCAAGCACCCAGGGAGAGGAGGAGGTGAGGCACGGGGAGGGAGGCGCCGGGGACTCGGTGTGGCTGCCCTCCTCCCTCCACTATATATAGGGGCAGGGAGAGGGGGCGCAGCCTGCAGCCTTCCTCCAAGGAAGGGTGTGTGGCCAGGGGAGGTGCCTCCCAAGTCAAGTGGAGGCCCTCCCCACAAGGTTTCCCCCTCCCATGCGCATGGGCCTTGGGGGCTGGTGCCCCTGGCCCATTAAGGCTAGGCGCCCCCTACAGCCCATGCTACTGTATTGGACGTGGTGGAACAATTTCAGGACCTCAGGACCCCTCAAAATCCTCCGGAACCTTGAGAGCTTCCCATTACAATACCGAAAAACCGAACTTTCCGGAACCCGAACAACAACTTTCCATATATAAATCTTTACCTCGGGCCATTCCGGAACTCCTCGTGGCGTCAGGGATCTCATCCGGGACTCGAGACAACATTCGGTAACCACATACAAACTTCCTTTATAACCCTAAGCGTCGCTTGAACCTTAAGTGTGTAGACCCTACGGGTTCGGGAATCATCTGAGACATGACCGAGGGCGTTCTCGGTCAATAACCAATGGCGGGATCTGATACCATGTTGGCTCCCACATGTTCCACGATGATCTCATCGGATGAACCACGATGTCAAGAGACTCAATCGATCCATATACAATTCCCTTTGTCTAGCGGTATTGTACTTGCGAAGATTCGATCGTGTGATTATCCGATACCTTATTGAATCTAGATTCTGGAAGAATCTCTTTACTCGTTCCGTAACACATCATCCCGTGATCAACCCCTTGAATACATTGTGCATTATGATGATGTCCTAGGTGGGCCAGAAGATACCTCTCCGTCATTGCAGAGTGACAAATCCGATCTCGATTCGTACCAACCCAATGACACTTTCGGAGATACATAATGCACCTTTATAGCCACCCGATTCCGTTGTGACGTTTGGTACCCAAAGCATTCCTACGGTATCCGGGTTGCACAATCTCATGGTCTAAGGAAAGATACTTGACATTAGAAAAGCTTTAGCATACGAACTCTCGATCTTTGTGCTAGGCTTAGGATTGGGTCTTGTCCATCATCATCATTCTCCTAACGATGTGATCCGTTATCAATGACATCCAATGTCCATGGTGAAACCGTAACCATCATCTTGATCAACAGGCTAGTCAACTAGAGGCTTACTAGGGACATGGTGTTGTCTATGTATCCACACATGTATATGAGGTTCCCATCAATACAATTATAGCATGGATAATAAACGATTATCATGAACAAGGAAATATAATAATAACTAATTTATTATTGCCTCTAGGGCATATTTCCATGAAGTCCCACTTGCACTAGAGTCAATAATCTAGTTCACATCGCCATGTGATTAACTCATAGGTCACATCGCCATGTGACCAACATCCAAAGAGTTTACTAGTGTCATTAAACTAGTTCACATCATCATGTGATTAAGACTCAATGAGTTACGGGGTTTGATCATGTTTTGCTTGTGAGAGAGTTT